>OZ012735.1:623416139-623563747 GCA_963859935.3 Lathyrus sativus | reverse complement strand
GGGCAATCAGGTCGAGATTCGGTAAATCTCTCGTAGTTGGAGGTACTGCTCTGGATCAGCTAATCAGGGGCAAAGTCATTGCAATCAGGGGCAGGCCATCTTAAGAGCGCAGAAGTTATTCTTTACTCGAGGGGCATTTGGTGTGAAGTATTTCTCCGAAGTTCAGAATGCTGGGGAATCTCATATCAGACCAACGGGGTACAAATGTTCAGATTCCCTTTTGAGGACTATCCCCACAGAGGTCCCACAGGCTGGGGCATATCAGAAGCGAAGGAATTGTTCTTCTCCGTATCATCAGAGCTACTCAGAGCTATTCGAGCAGATTCAGTCAATCTTAAAGTGTGAGACGAATGTCGGGAAGTCATGTTACTGTCTTCCGATTCTTCAACCAGAAAAATGTATTGGCAATCACTGTAAGGCCCGTCCGGGTTGGCGCGTCAGTTTCAAATCCAATCTTCATTAGTACGCAGGAAGACTCCGCCTGTTTTCCCCAGAGGAGTCTAATCATACTTGGCACATATGTTATTCCCCAGCGGAGTTGGTTTCACTTTTCCAGCATTTATTTTGGCTGGAATAATTCTGTGATATCCGGTTATCCTCGGCGGAGTTAGCTTTGTCTTCAGCATTTATTTTGCTGGAGCGCCTCACTGCATTTGCATGTATCATCTTACTTGCATCTAACCCAAATACGTAGCATTTCCATGCTATATGGAAACATTACGTCATTACCGAACGTAAGTATTCAGAAACATAAACCAGGTTGGTTACCTCGTTGGTTTCAGATGTTTGTTTTCCCCTGCAGATAATTGAGATTATGATTCAGGAAGATGTTCGGATAGTCGGATTTGTGGCGCAAGGCGAGCAGTGATCGTGTTCGTCCTATCATGTGGACCCCTAGCAGAGTTGCTTGGTTGAGTTTCTCTTTTCCCCAGCTGAGTCCTTCTCAGGTCGCTGTTATGTCGGCATTACAAGATTTCATAGTTCAGATTTTTTGGAGTTATCGCCGTGATTTCCCCAGTAGAGTTTTCTTCCCCATCAGAGTTGCTTGGTTAAGCTTCTCTTCTTCCCCAGCAAAGTTTTCTTCAGACTGTTGTCACGTCAGTATTGAAAATCTTGAAATTACTACCTGCCGTCGAAGTAGGTGTTTGACGGCTGTCGTCAGAATTACCCCAGTAGAGTTTTTCTTCGGATTGTTGTTACAAGAATCTTGTGGATTAAACCTTCGGAGTTATACCCCGGTTGAAGGAGTTATACCCTGGTTGAAGGAGTTATACCCTGGTTGAAGGAGTTATTACCCTGGTTGAAGGAGTTATACCCTGGTTGAAGGAGTTATTACCCTGGTTGAAGGAGTTATACCCTGGTTGAAGGAGTTATACCCTGGTTGAAGGAGTTATTACCCTGGTTGAAGGAGTTATACCCCGGTTGAAGGAGTTATACCCTGGTTGAAGGAGTTATTACCCTGGTTGAAGGAGTTATACCCCGGTTGAAGGAGTTATACCCTGGTTGAAGGAGTTATTACCCTGGTTGAAGGAGTTATTACCCTAGTTGAGGGAGTTGTTACCCTGGTTGAAGGAGTTATTACCCTGGTTGAAGGACTTATTACCCTGGTTGAAGGAGTTATTACCCTAGTTGAGGGAGTTGTTGCCCTGGTTGAAGGAGTTATTACCCTGGTTGAAGGAGTTATTACCCTAGTTGAGGGAGTTGTTACCCTGGTTGAAGGAGTTATTACCCTGGTTGACGGAGTTATTTCCCGTAGTGGTGACGGAGTTATTTCCCGCAGTGGTGGCGGAGTTATTTTCCCGTAGTGGTGACGGAGTTATTTCCCGCAGTGGTGGCGGAGTTATTTTCCCGTAGTGGTGACGGAGTTATTTCCCGCAGTGGTGGCGGAGTTATTATCCCGTAGTGGTGACGGATTTAGTTTCCCGTAGTGGTGACGGAGTTATTTTCCCGTAGTGGTGACGGAGTTAGTTTCCCGTAGTGGTGACGGAGTTATTTCCCGCAGTGGTGGCGAAGTTATTTCCTGTAGTAATGATAAAGTAGTACCCGTAGCGATGGCGGTGTTGTTATTTTTCCAGATTATCTTCCCGCAGTGGTGGCGGAGTGATGACGGTGTTACTTTTCTGTAATGGTGATAGAGTGATTTTCCTGTATCGTTGGCAGGGTCATGTTGTGTTGACAGAAGTACTTCCCCAGTGAAGTCGTCCAGGTTATTCAAGTATTGACAAGATAATGACGAAATCAGATTTGTAGATAATGTTCCCCAAACAGTCGTGCAGTTCATTTCTGCGGTTGGCAAATTTCCGGGTTCTTAGTATTTAACCGTCTCGTACCTCGACTGTTTGAAGGCCGTTCGCTCTTCACCCAGTTGGGTCCAAGCCGCTTGAATAGGGGCAGCTGTTGCACCCCAAAATTTGCCCAACCTTTTTTTAGCCTAGGCTTATGTTTCAATTGCATAATCATTTGCATTGTCATCATGTACATAGTGCATTCATCTGCATTGCATAGCATAGGCAAGATATCTTAACAGGGGATCAAGTGCTATTCTTGTCTCAAGAGGTATGTTCAAGGGGTTTCATTTATATTCAAGATTACTCAGATCACTCAGTGGATTCTCTCCTATCTGGAGGTTGTTTGGGGATCATCAAAGGGTATATGAGCTATGAGCCAAGAGCATGGAGTGTGTATGGATATCATGGAAAGTCTAGATGATCATTTTGAAGGAGAGCCAGGTCATTGGAATGATTGCAAGAGCCTCAGGTGAAGTCAGTCAACTAGGGTTTCATCTAGGTCAACCCTAGGTCAAGGACTTGATTTGAAAGGCATTAAGGCTCATTTGAAGAATGTGGGATTCATTATTTGCTACATGGATATGGATGTGGTGTTGTGCCCAAGAAAAATCAAAAGAAGTCAAGGAGAAGTGAAGTTACCAAATTAGGGTTTTAGTGTAAAATCCCCTGATTCAGGTCAAACTTACAAGCAGTGTAACTCAAGATGCAAGCTTCATATGAATTTCTGGTCCACATGAAACTTGTAGAGTATCTTCATAGCTTTAATTTGAGTGGTGGAAGTAGGGCTGACAATGAACCAAACCAACTCGAAGATAGTTCGGAGTTCGACTCGACAATTAAATCGTTGAACTAGGTTCATGAACCAAATGAGTTGAGTATGAGCGAAAAATTAAGTTCGTTAACTAAATGAGCTGAACTTGAACTATACATAGTTCGACTCGTTAGGTTCATGAGTCAACTCGATTACATATGAAAAGAATTATACTGTCTTTAAGATTAGGTTTAAATATTTACTTCAAATCTTAGACAAATTTAATCTTCAATTTAGTAGTTTTTGAATTAGACTCTCAAATGTATCTCTTGAAAGTTGTATAGGTTTTGAATTAGTAGATTTAGAAGATAAAGTTAAATTTCAATATGATAACTTTTATTTTATTTTAATATTTTATTTAAAATATATATATTTATTTAAAATATATATATTTATTTAAAATGTCAAATATATTAAAATATATATATATTTAAAAAAAATAGTTTTTAAGTTCGTGAACCATGTGAGCTGAACCTAATGAGATGAACCTAACGAGTCGAATCGAACTGTTCGTGAACTTATAACGAGTCGAGTTTGAGCTTAAAAAAAAGTTCGTGTCAAACTCGAACTCGAACTCGAATTCGAACAATTCTTAACGAGTCGAGCCGAGCTGAGGTGAGTTCGACTCGACTCGACTCATTTCCATCCCTAGGTGGAAGTCATCAAGATGATTTACAGAGCTCAAGTTATGGTCCTTGCAAGTTGCAGGTCATCTGAGAACACTGAAATTTGTCTGTGAAAGTTGTCTGTCTTCCAAGAAACTTTTGACCTTCAAGGAGTTTTCAAATGAATTCTTGGCAGAAATAAGAGTTGTTCCTCATGATCTCCCCTTTCCAAAAAGGTATGGTATGCCTTCATCTTATTTGTGAAGCTCAAGTTATAGCTTGTGCAAGCCAGGGGTATTTTGGGAAAGTGGAATTATATGTCATTCTTAGCGTATGCCCAAAACTCATACAAGGAAGCTTCAAATGAAAAACTTCACAACATCAAAGTTGTTCAAAATAACATTTTAAGCCTAGAAAATAGGTCATGGCATGTTGGAAAAGCTTGTAGCAAGAATTGACAAAAGTTGGTGAAAATGACTTAAAAAAATGGACATAAGTTGAAAAAGTTCAAATTGAAAATTGGTATGGGCAATATACAAATCCAAAATGGGGCATATGATATATCAAATTGAGTCTAAACAACATTTTAAAGACTTTGGTTCAGCCACAATTTTGAGATAGGGCTTTAAAAATGAGGTTGCTTTGTAAATCCATTACTTGCATAATAAGGTATTCATGTGAAACTTAACACAAGGCAAAGGAATCCCTTGTTTTTCACTCATATCACTCTTCAATAACTCATGTCATGAGATTTTCAAAAGTGTTTAAGGGGCTGCAAGTTAGATTTAAGGGAGATATCATGACATGGGTATTATGTCATAACATGAGAAATTCTTGAAGTTTCTAGAATCATCTTGGATTGAGCTAGAAGTCTCTAGATCTTTCCATGCTCTCCTATATATTGGATTGAGATCATTAAGAGTAAAGGTTGGTGATAGTTGATGTTGAATCCATTTTCTCCATTTGCAAATCATATTGAATTTCTATTTTCCCCACATTTTTCTACACTTGAAAACTCAAATTTTCAATTCCATTTTTCTCCCACTTTTGGTTCATTCCACCATTGCAAATACACTCCTTATCATTCTTACAATTGATTCAACACTTTTTTGGCCATAATTGATGCATGAACCAAGCTACACAACTCCATTAAAGTGAGCTCCAAGTGAAAAATTGATTTTTTATTTTCCATCAATTCACTCCTTTCTTTCCATCCAAACACCTTCCTCATCAATTATAAGACGTGTCCACATCATTTTCTCAAAGAATTGGTGATCGAGTGAAGCTCCATAAGCCATTTTTCGGAGGTATAAAGAATTCAACATAACTCATGATTTATGAGTCTTTCTTGCATTATTGTTGTTGCATTACATTGTTCTCATCTCCTACATGGATTCTAGTACAAAAAAGATGGGTTTTATGACAATTTTTGGTTCTTGAGTTTTTCTTGAGGTGCCACGTTTTGGGAGTTAGAAAGAGTTTCAAGAAAATCTAAGACCATATTCGGATTCCTTGATTTTTTTCCTTCAAGTTTGACCAAAATTTTGTGCGAAACGGATAATTATTGATGGAGTTATGGTGCTTCAAAGTAGCAAAAAACTCATGTTCATGGAGCTGCGGGTTACTATTCACAAAGTTGAAAATTTTGATTTGGAGAAGAAGGTGTTAACACCGTCGGATGCATTTCCAAGTCAAGGTTTCTTCCATTCATCCAACGCCTCTCACTGCGCCACGCAATCAGCCACATAAGCCTCATGCCACTTTTATTTATTCATGTTATTTTCTTTTATTTTCCTATTGCAATGTTTCTTTTATTTTTTCTGTTTTATATGCTGACTTCTAAATACCATAAAAAATAGGAAAATTAGTCTTTTTGACCCCCATTTTTTCCTGCGTAATCCTCAAGATGTCTGAAATTTTATAGAATTGGAACCATACTTTTTCCATTTTTCTTCATTTTATTATATTTTTTTAAATTTTAGTTGTCAAAAAATTAGCAATGCTGGTGCTATCATTTTGTGAATTTTTTTTGACCTATCAAAACATTGTTTAAACGTCAATCCTTTTGCAGGGATCTCATACACACGTTGAGGTATTGTGATATATTTTTGTGGGAATTTTATTGTACCATTTTAATTGGTTTTGGATGCTTTCTTTAACATGCTCCACTTTAATCTTTCCTTTGGTATACATGAGATATCTTGCAATGTTTCCATCTTATTTGACCATTTATCTTTGGATATTTTTGTGGTATCTCTCACCCCTGGTTTGTGGCTTGATGTAGGGCATTGGAGATTTTTATTTGAATTTTTTAGCCCCTTTTGCTATTCTTCTTATATTTTTGTATTCAGACTTGTAATTTGGACTTCCGAACGGACTTTATTTTTGTTAAGGCTCCAACGGCCGCTTTGTGTTTGCGTGATGAACGCCGTGGTTTATATTTCTTATTATAGATAGGTTAGAGGTATTTGAAGACCCCTTAGGTGGCTGTTATTTGTATGTGTAGCTTGCCCAATTATCGACTTGTTTGCATGATAGCACGTTGCGATTCCAAATAGTGGATTACGCGTTTCATTCGGAGTTTTCACTCGATTCTTTGCATATGATCACTTGATATTTTCTTATTCCATCCATGAATGGGCTTGAGGTTGAGACGGACCATCCTCCCTCCTTTGCATTGCATTTACCATTGCTATATTCATGTTCACTTGTATGCGGTTATTACTTGTATTTCCGTTTCTTCCTTTTGTTTTCCTTTCCCGTAGGACTTCCATTCTTCCTTGTTCAAGGGAGGATGTGATAGACATTAGGAGCTAACCCATGTATGATAACATTAGGGTAGATTTTATTCCCTTTTTAACCCTAGGATTTTAGAGTGTCATCTCTTTTTTCTTTCTTCAAACAACAGAAAAACATTAATAAAGGCTATAACAAAATCAATTCATTTCTTCCGTCAAAAGATTTGAACAAACATCAACCTTTTTGCAATAAGAAAACCCTTGTTTAAGGTGATATTTTTCATAAAAGACGTTTGAACAGCTTGTGTCGTGCGTAGCCCGAACTACGTTTGCTCTGATCTTTCATGTTGTATGAAAGTACGTAGGCATAGGATGCGATATCCTAGCGAGCAACCTTCCCCACCTTCACCCGTAGTTAGGCGAACTACGTTGACTCTGATTTCTCGTTCCAGACGGGAATACGTAGGCATAAAGTGCGATACTTTGCCGAGTCATGTTTTCTTTTCTTTTCAGACCTCATCCTTTAGTTTAGATAGAAGTGTAGTCCGTACAAACAAGCAAGCGTGGATCCCATCGAGTATGATGGACGTGAGGGGTGCTAATACCTTCCCCTTGCGTAACCGACTCCCGAATCCAGGTTTTGGTTGCGATGACCATACCTTTTCCCGTCTTTGCGTTAGGTTTACTTCGAGCATTTCCTTTCCTTCCTTTGGGATAAATAACGCACGGTGGCGACTCTTCTGTCAGCCGACGCCGATTTTCGCAGTAGCGACAACTGGGAGTAAATTTCTGAGGAGTATCTTCTTTGTTGTAATTATAAAATACGTCTGAAACTTGGTAGATTCTCAAATAAAGAGAAAATATCTGTAAATTCTTCGACCAATTTCTATGACGAATTTCCAAAGAGCTGCAATTTGTCAGGTTGATAATCTTGATAAAATCACTGGGGATGGATAAATTGTCCTGAAGAGATCGCCATTCATCGTTTTGAAGGGAACCCTGGTCAAAACGAGTTGCTCAAATAAAGAGGTTGCTTGCGATCTGGATGCAAATTGTTGAGAAAATCTTGTAATATTGTTGGAAAAATATCCATCTTCAATAATTGTCTTCATACAACAAAGTGCAAAATAAATGCACACTCAATCCATGTTCAAAAGTTGGAGATGTCCACCAATGCGATTGTCAGAGGCCGAAGTTCAATTCAGGAAATAACTGAAGAGAAACTGTCGAACAAGACCTAACCATTGAGGTATGAACTCAAATGGTATTCAACTAAAACAACTGTCTTCCACGAGGATCGAACTTCGTGGGGAAAATATAAATATTGTGCTCTTTTCTGTCTAGGGCTGACAACTCTACTTGGAGGGGGGAAGACAAACCCAGTCACTTGGGTATAACCACGACCAAAGCGACAAAACAAACAAACACAACAATGTAAAAATGCACATGCTATGCTATCTATCTATATGCTATGCGTATGCTTATGCTGACAAAACAAGCAAGGAAAAACAACCGAAGGTGAAATAAACATCTCGAGCGGAGGGCACTCAAACCAAATCTTCACAGATCAAACATTGCTTGGAGAATGTACACTTGCTTTAGGAAACCAGAGTTGTGGAATATGTTAGAGTCAAAACTTCAATGGGGATGAAATAAACATCCGCCTCGCCGAGGAAGATCAGTGTTGTAAAAGGACCCATTGGGGATTGAAACAACGTCCACTTCGCTGAAGAGGTGAAGCTAGTCGGCCCACTGGGAATTCTCAGGTCACCAACTGGGGTTTTTTGTCGACTCTCAAATGCCCAAGGTCACACGGTTCATGAGAAAAGGTCATCTCGAGAGGATTTTATAGAGAACATGGCGTCTAAATGTTCCACTGTCTTCAAAATCTTGGAGAGATTCGCAGAAGCTCGACGTAACTGCCCCTAATTGACCGTATAACCGAATCTTTAAACTTGTGCTATAGATGAAGTCAAACTGGCACAGATCAAACCTCTTGGGAAAAAAATTGCCCCAGGTCAACAAAGTCTTTAATCGGTGAAGCCCTTACGTAATCTTTCTAAGATATCAAGCAAATTTAGCAAGCCATAAATGTTAATTCTGAAACTGTAAATACAACATATATGTTTGTCTCAAAGAAGTCTTTTTTGAAAAAGACATCCCAATGACTAGTGACCAAAATCACTAGTTAGGACATGAATTAAATTTATTTATAAGGCCGATACTAAATTTGAGCATAGCTCGTAGGAGTCAGGAAACGATATCTCATCCAGTATTCTTTCAAACTAAACCTTACTTCAATTAGGACTTTATGGGTTATATATATGGGTTTAGTTTATGATTTGTAAAGCAGAGGAATAAAGGGTCAAAGTATATTTGTGCCCACCCAATTTTTGAAAGATGCTCATTTTTGATGCCCTGCCCCAGGTTAAAACGAGGTTTTGGTTTCGGAGAGAAAAACAAATCCTTTCTCAAGGCTTAAAAGAAGGGTTGACTATTTCTGGTGTTTTAGGAGGTTTGAAACAGGAATGCCTTACATCATTAGTAGGGTTTTTATTCAAAAGCATAGAACGAGGGATCCTGTGTTTTTACTTCATCATCCTCCCTCCAATTATTCACCAAAGTGAGAGAATTGGGTATAATAGGCGTTATAAATTATGAAAAACATTTTACGAGTGAAACGAATGGATTTCCTTAAGACAAAAATTTTATTACATTAATTGTTCAAAATAAACAAACCATACAAGCCAAACATGCTTTTAATCAAAGAAATGAAATACGCATAAGCAAACGAAAAGAAAACACCCTGATGAGCCCTTCTCAGGATTCCATTCAGTCTTTGTATGGAATGGAGAAGCTTGCAGAATCGTCTGATATGTCGTTTTCAGATTCATCTTCAGGTACTATATTGATATGAGCTTCCTGAATAACCTTGGATCATGTTCCGGAGGACGAACCATGCTGAGGTGAGGAATTATCTTGCACATTAGGAATGAAACCCTTAAAGGATAAAATTCCGCACTTAACTAACCTTTGAACATCTGCTTTCAAACCGTAACAGTTCTCAATATCGTGGCCTGAAGCACCTTGATGGTATGGGCAAAATTTGTCAGCTTTGTACCAATATGGAAGTTTCTTGGGTATCTTAGGTGGAGCTCTTGTCTGGACATGACCTATTTGAATCAAAGTTGGGAACAAGTTAGCGTATGTCATCGGGATGGGATCAAAGTCTGTTCTTTTGTGTACACGACTCTGATCGTTGAATGGCTGATTTTACTGATTTTGTTATGGCTGATAAACCGCAGCAACCTGATATGATGGCTGATACTCTCTCTTAGATCGTCCCTGCTGCACAACACTTGCCTTATGTTCTCTATTTTTCACAAAACCACTCCCATACTTTTGAGCATTATTGGGAGCACTTCCTTCCCTGACTAACCTTCCTTCGCGAACCCCCTCTTCCAAACGCATGCCCATGTTTACCATCTCAATGAAGTCACTGGGTGCACTCACTACCATTTTCTCATAAAAGAATGGACCGAGAGTCTTTAGGAAAATCTTGGTCATTTCCTTTTCTTCTAGCGGCGGTACGACTTGGGCGGCTAACTCGCACTAACGCTGAGCATATTCCTTGAAATTCTCTTTGTCCTTCTGGGCCATGGCCCTCAACTGATCACGATCAGGAGCCATGTCCACATTATACTTGTACTGCTTGACAAAGGTTCCCCTAGATCATTGAAAGACCGAATCTTTGCACTATCCAACCCCATATACCACTTGAGTGCAGTGCCTGTCAGACTATCTTGGAAATAGTGAATGAGCAATTGATCATTGTCAGTTTGTGCAGACATTTTTCTGGAATACATGATGAGATGACTCTGAGGACATGTGTTTCCCTTGTACTTCTCAAAATCAGGGACCTTAAACTTCGGCGAAACCTTGACATTCGGAACCAAGCACAAGTCAGAAGCACTCTTTCCAAACAAATCCTTCCCACGAAGGGCTCTTAATTCTTTCTGCATCTCAGAAAATCGGTCTTGAAATCCATCCATCCTTTCTTCAAAACCCACAATTTCGCTGGGTGTCCTATGGAGAATTGGTTCGTTTAGCACATACGGAGTAGCATTCACACGCGGAGGTGCCGCAACTATTACAGTAGTAGTTGCAGGAATGACTTGAATAGTGGTCCTGGCAGAGACCTCAGGAACAGGTGGATGATAACCAGCCGGAGTGAAATAAGGAGGCATTCCCCATGGGAAACCTGGCGGCATGCTGTAGGTCACTTCAGCAACAGTAGAAACCACTGGGATCAGTGTTGATACTACTTCGGAGATAATGGTCTTCTGAACTTCTTGATTATTGAGTACAGACTGGTTGGACAGAGCTTCAACTAAACCATTCAACCTTTCCAAATTTTCCTTCAGGGTTGCAACTTCGTCACGGAGCACTCTGTTCTCTTGTTCCAATTGATCCATCTTTTGGCGTTGATTGGCTTAAGTGTTGTACTGGTGATTCAACTTGTCTGTGAAGATGAAGCAAGAGTGAGACCCCCCCCCCGGAATGCAAAGGATGTTATGCTGATGCAAAATGCGAAATGCAAATGCAAGAATGCAAAACGAAAGGTTTCATGGAACTCAAGTATTTATAAATATTACAGAATACCAAAGAAAACTCGTTTATTATTTTTGATATCGATTATAAATGAACATTCTCATAAGAGTCCTGACCCAATAGCTAAATAAAAGCTAATAAAGTCATAAGGAAGTCCTTCATCGTGCTTATTGATTTGCTCTTCTAACTGAATCTTCTTGAAGATAAGTTTTCCACGATTAACTTCTAAGGAGTATTTTGATAGAGGAAAATAAATCCTCCATCTCTCTTCTTTTCTTTGCTGGAAAATAAGGAGAGAATCCTTCGTTTATTTGGATCTTCAATACTGGTAAAAGTCCTTCGAACTTCTATTGATCTTCAATGGGAGCTTCTAACTTCCTTAGGTCATCCAAGTTAGGACTCTTAAAGAATATTTCAAAATATTTTTATTTTGTAATCCCTATTGGCTCTATAATGTTTATAAATAAACTCGGGATTCCATGAAACCAATGCAATATGATGCTTTATGAATGCAACAAACACAAGTAAGCACATATATGCACAAAGGTAAACAAACAAAGGGGACCCTAGGTTTGCAACGAGCATCGAGCCAAAGGGTATACCCATTCCCAAAGGACATGGACTAGAGGGTGATTGTACCTGCAGAACAAGGTTCCAAGGAGGTTCCCAAAGTCATTAGTCCATCTTTAGGATATTATCAACTTCCCAAGTACTCGGTGGTTAATAATATTCTCAAGAGAACCTCTTTTGAGTGTAGCATCGTGTAGCACTATTTCAGGGGGTACCCCCTCATAGCCCCGCACTACATCCTAATAAAGGCCAAAGTGGAGTTAAGGTAACTACGGTCCTCAATATCATAGGCTCCAACATCGAATATAGTGCATGTTTTCACAATTAAGGACTCGTTCAACAATACAACTTTTGAGAGGGCCTCAATTGACCGTGATTTTCAAGTTAGCTTGATCGGGATTCCACCCCATATAAGCCTCTTTGAACATATCACTATCCTATCTTAAGTTCACTCAAGTTCGGGTGTAGGAATTTGTCTCACCACTCAAGAGTATCAACCCAAAGGCAATAAACAAAGAAGTAAACAATTATACAAATAACAAATATAAAGCAATAAGCAAGTAAAAACAAGATAGGGAAACCCACTGAGGCATCCTCAGCAGAGTCTCCATTTCGGTCGCGGTGAAATTTGGATACCAAACTATTGATTAGTTTGAATCTTATTCATTTACAACCGAACTTTGATTTGTCCAAAGGAAGGGATAAAGATCGAAATACCCATAATGCAAATGCAAATGCAAGCTAGAGAGTTTTAGGTTCGGGGGTTTGCTAAACTTAGGGAAGGCGCTAGCATCCTAAGTTTCTGTAGTACTCTACAGGAACCTTTTGTTGTTTATTTGCTAAGGTTTATCTACTTAAAGGATAAAAGACCTAGGGGGTTTATTTCTAAGTGTACCCAATAAGATATCGCATCTTATGCCTACATATCCTTACGGGAGTGGAATCAGAGTATCTGTAGTTCCCGTAAAGGGTTTGAGGAGTTCTTTGATTGTGGTCAAAGCTCCTACGTGTTTAGGGTAGTTGATTGGTTGATTTTAGGAAAAAAGACGAGTTGTCATTTTAAGAGAGATTTAACCACCATAAGTGTAAGAGATTGTATTTATTGTGGGGTAGAGATTCTATCTCGCTTAAGATGACTAACATCTTTCTCTAATGTTTGAATAATTGTATGAGTTGTTTTGTTTTGTTTATTCTAAGTTGTAAAAAGGTCCTTCCTATGGGATAGGATCTAGCTTAGATGACCGACTTGAATGGGATCAAGGATCATAAGGGGATATGATGCAAATGAGATGCAATACACACAAGTGTTGAATCATGTGTAGGTTCTTCCTTTGGATGGAATGCGATGCAAGAAAGATAAATGCGATAATAAAGGCATGTAAATAGAAGCATACATAAACGCATGAAAGCGCTAAGTGTGTGTAAGTGAGTGTGTGAACGGAAGCGGGATGTAAGCGTGCACGATTGATTGAATTTTACGGTGTTGATTGATTTTAAGGGGTATGCTGGATTAAATGGTGAGGTTAATTTTATGCGAGAAGTTATTTAGAAGTTATATTATTTTGGTGAGATTTATTTATGAGAAAAGGTTGATTTAAGGGAGAGATTGATTTTAGAGGGATGTTGAATTGATTTTAAGAAAATAGTTGGATAAATTAGTTTTATTTATTTAATAAAAGTTAGGTTGCTAATTAAAAGGTTTTCTTTAAGTTATCAAAATTTAGTTTAATAAGTGAGTATAAATTATTTAAATTATTTCTTGTTATAAAATTGTTTTTTTATTTTGTTTAAGTTATTATAAAAAGGGTGAGTTGGTTACTTAATTATATCATCATTATTTTTTAATAAAAAGTTGAGTTAATTGATGAAGTTGATTTTAAAGGAGTTGATTTAATTTTAATTAGAAAAAAAAGATTTTAGATAGAAATTATCTTAAATAGGATTTTATTAAAAAATAGTTTTTTTCAGTTATTATGATAAAAGAGATAAAGAAGGTTTATAAAAATTGATTGAATCGAAATTACTAAACAAATGGCAAAATAAATAATCTATTAAATAAAGTGAATTATTAAAAGATGAATTGACTAAATAATTAAATTAAAAAGATAAAAAGAAAGCTGATTGTGATTAATTAGAAAGTTATTAGCTTATTATTTTTGTAAAAGATTAATTATGGTTGTAAATAATTAAATCAAAAAAATAGTTAGAGATTAAATATGGCAGATTAAAGGTTGTTTAAATGGGTGATTAGAAATAAAACGGTGGATTAAGAGGGTTAGGCGCATGATCGGGTGTGCGCGGGTGCGGGGCTTACTGTGGGCACGCGTGATGAGGTCTGTCAGACCGTGATCATGCGGTGATTGTGGTGACGGACCATGGTACTATCATGGTCGTGCGTACATATGAGTTACAACAGTACCAAACAATAGAAAAATCAAAACGTAGAAACAAATGAATGAAGAAAACCCTAAATCCTAAATCCATCGCTCGCTCGGCTTCCTCTCCTAATTCACCTCCCTTCGTCGGAACAATTCGCACTCTTACACAAAGAAAACAACAAGAAAGAGTTAAGTATTAGTAAAAACATCATCTCACGATTTAAGGGGGTTTCTTCGCGAGTGCGGTGGTTGGAGATGAAAAGGGCGGTTTCCGGCGATGAACTTGCGGGGCTTCCGGAGGTGGTTTGGTCGGTGATGGATTCGCGGCAAGGGCTTATCACGAGATAAGTTCTTATTTTTCCCTACAAACTTTAAGGTTTTGATTTGGGATTTTTCGTGTTGCCGTGAGTGGATTTTTCTTCTGTGTTATGAGAACGACTCTGTGTGGAATTTTTTTTCTTTGTTATGAGAACGACTCTGTGTGGAATTTTTTTTCGTATCTTTTTCTGGTGTTTTCATATGCTTTTATAGGCTATTTTCTCTTCTTATCAGATTAATTTCAAATTAATGTGCGATAAAGACTTTCCAATCTCAGTGATTCTCGTCTGTGATTGTTTTGGATGTGGCTTGAATTTGTTTCTGTTTATGTCTGATTATGTCGAGATTGTTTGGGAACCAAATGGGTGTGAATTTATGAAATTTCCTTTTCCCATTCGTCAGGTGATTAATCAAATACGGTTTGGTTTGCAGGCCATTAATGATGCTTTATGGAGTCTGGAGCGTACAATTTTCCATCGAGAAAGAAACAATCACATCAAACACTGTCAGAAGAGGACTTCCCACCTTGATCATTATCGAAACCTCTTGTAAATGTTAAGGCCTAACGAGTTGTGGATGCGGTGAAAATTGCAGAGAACCAAAGAGGTACAACTTCGGGCGCAGCTTGGAATTATAGGGTTCCAGGGTTATTTGGTTTGTAAATTCTCCCTCAGCTTTCTTAGTCAATGACTTCACTTTTCAATTTCAGATTAGTAATGGTAGGTAGAGTGAGAGCTCAGAAGGAATGGGTGTCAAGCGTCATTGTTGACGGGATGCCGGTCCTGCTCTTAATTCTATCTTCTGGTTTTTCTTGACAGGTTGAGCGAGTTGGTGAGTCTCAAAGTGAACAGTCGACCGTTCTCATTCGGGTGGGAGTCCAATAAATACACATGAGGTATTACATGCCCTTTCTCATTCAATAATGCTTCTTGCAATTGATTTTAACTTGTTCTTGGTTCTGACAGTTGTTTGCAACAGGTGGTTATGATGATGATAAAGAGGTTTGGATTCAAGATCGACAGTGAGGGTAATGCCCTGCTCATCTTCTGTTTGTAGCATGTTTTAGGAACCTTGATGTCATGATTGTATGATGATGACAATTCTATTTCGGTTGCAAGGAACTTTGAGAGCCAGAGTGAGTAATCGCGTCGTTTAGGGAACAATAACATAGTGGTTTGAACTCTGATGTTTCTTTCCATTTTGCTCATCAGGTTATAAATCGGGTATCTCTACTTAACGAATGATGTCATAAACCATGCCTTAATTATGTTTCTTGTTACTCATGTTCAGTCGTTGGATATGTTCAAAGATATTGACCTTATCCGCTCTGGTTCTTTTGTAGGTGACGACGTTTGGACGAGTTTGCTAGAAAGGGAGCCTGGTGGGAGTCAACATGAGGTTGTGGCTGCGGAGCATGACTTATTTTGAGTTTCGATTTAACCTTGATTTCAATATAGCTTCTGTGTAATCCAACTCGCAACAGTTTTAAATAAACGATATTAAATAAGTTGTCGTAGCTAGATAAGCTAATCACCGTGAAATTATTGGTGCTCCTTTCATCAGGTAATCAAGACTACATTCATTTCTCAACCGGGTGATGTTATATTGATGCCGCTTTATTAACATATTGTAGTTATTCCTACTGCAGGAACATGGTGGATTCTTGGCATTGAGGTTCACGACTCCCACTTATAAATTGCTGAGGAAGGAACCGTTGAGCAGGCGCATTCAGAAGCTGTTGTCAATAGAACGCCTTTGGATTCGGAAAGATGGTTGCGGCTGGTTCTGACAGGGTACAAGGGCATTCTCTTATTGTAGATAACCTCATAATTCCTCTTGAAATTATGTTAACCATACTGAACTTTGGCTGTTTGTTTTGGTAGCAGGCTCATGGATGGCGAATAGATGGCTATGAGGGGTGTTAAAGCTCAATGTGTCGGCTAAGATTGTCTTTAACATAATCCTCTGGTCTATTATCGGTGTTGTCTTCAGAAGGAAGTCGCACAATGAGATATTTTGGGGGTGCTTCAAAAGGACTCCCGCCTGTACCGTATGTGTAAGCAACCAGTGTGAGTAATATGCGCACCATTTCACAGTCGCGCATATGTCTTGAGCTCCAAGAATGCGGCGCAATCAATGGTTTTGGTGAGCAACACTTGGTCCTGGCTGAAATGCGTTCAAGGCATGAATTCTCTGCCGCTTTGCTTTATCATGTCTTAATTTCTTCTTGCCAAAACCGTAATGTAATTCCTTGCCAAGTTAATGTCTGTCTTTATGCAAGAATAATGGTTTACTGCTGATTGCCTCGACTAGATGACATCTTTATCGGTCCTTCCGGTAAAGCAGAAAAAAACATGAATTCATGACCAATCCTTTGAGTGGAGCTTCGGTTCCGTCTCGAATGCTAACAATTGCGTTCTTGTCATACTCATAGGTTGTCAAGGACAAAGTAAACTCACTACCTTTACTAAATGGACCCTTACAAAAAGGTGGATGCTTCGAATCGCGATAGCTGCAAACAAGTTAATGGAATGAGAAACAAACTTGAGCTGGTTGTATCAGAAAACTCTAGCTCGAGGTGCTACCACATTTTCATCCAGGAAGTTGAACCTGTCCTGCTGTGGGGATCTATACATAGTCTGGTGTAACAGCAGGGCTTCCTTGCTGTAAAACGCATGCTTACGATGATTAACCGAACATTAGGTGTGTTACTGATGAGAATAGTCCCATTTCCTGTCCTCTTAGTGTTAGTAGCATAACAGGACCAAGAATGCAATGGTTATGTTAATGTTGTTTTCCCAGAACCATGTACAAACTTATGTAAATAGCTTTGGTGCCTTAAAACGGTGTAAACTGGTTGTTGATATCATGTAATATCTTCATGTACTTAAATGAAAATGAGATTTGAAAAGCCTGTAACAACCGTGCCAAAGTACTCAATTAAGAATCAACTTGCCCAATTAGTAATCAAAGAGTCCCTCTTTCATGCCAAGGGTGAAATCAAGTGGTTATATCCATAAAGTTTATCATTGCAATAGTCAAAAAAGTCCACCATGAATTTGGTTTTGTGATATTCTATTTCGCGTAGCCTGCATCTTTACTTCAAGATATGTGACAAATTTATATGTACGAATTTATTCGTGAGTCTTGAATATGATGAATGAGATCAAACTCTTGGCACATTACTTTAGGTAACCAAATAAATTAGTTCGAGCTTAGTCCAGCTTATGAACTTGATAAAACTTGGCTCTCATATTTTAGAATCTAGATTTGGTAAGGACCACATGAAGATTCCCTTGAACTTGCCCCTGATTACTTAAACGATAAAATCACCGTAAGCATAACCAGAATAAGAACCAGCCGTCCATGTATGGAAGTATTGAAATACGAGTGTCATCTTCACTGGAATTTAATGCACTTGCACACACTTGTTATTCATAATAAACACGCGTACAAAAGTAAAAGGGAAACACGTAGAAGATAACGAAAATGCAAGGGGGTGGGATCTTAAGGTCAAAAATTAGGGTGTGACAGTAGAGTATATCACTCGTTATTGAATGTAATTTTTAAATATTTTTGAACCATTTGGACCTTCTTAGAGGAGGTGTCAATGAAAGGTCGCCCTAAGGAAGGTATCATCCTACCCTGTAGTCTTCCCTCGCCCCTACATGGAAAACATGGGGTAAGACGTTTCTAGGATAGAGAGAATGTCAAGGTCATTAAGTGATCCACAACTCCCTTAGAAATAGAGGTTAGAATTATCATTGTTGACTCTGTGGGTTGTGGCCCTTTTCAAGGAAACCCTAGGCCCAAAACCCTTTATAAATACTCCTCTCATAATAGAAATAAGACAAACCCCATGAAATGCACAATCTTAACGCCCTAAAGAGCACAATGCTCATCACCGTCTTAGCACACAATCACTGGTGAGTGTATGCTTTCCACCAAGCATCATCTATCATTAGCAGTGCTTCTCACCTCAAATGAGAAGGTCTCTTAAATCACCACCATAAAGGGCTTCTCGCCACTACAAAAAAGCCCCCACCACCAAAACATGTTATAAACCTACTACGACCTTTGAGTATCCATGTCTTTTCCCTTGTAGGGGGAACATGCACACCTATACATTTTGACCAGTATAGTGGAACCCACCATAGGGCCTCGATAAAACTAACATGGGCCATAATTATACTATAATCTTCTCCATCTTCCCTCGAAGATGGCCAACAAAATCACAACCTACAATGTAAATACCATTGTTGGAGGCTTTGCATGTTGAGGCAACTCTAGATCTTTCCGAATGAATTATGCAAGAAAGGTGTTTGAGGGAAATAACATCTAGCTTCCCTAGAGGCCCTCAAGGGAAACAGGGGTTAATAGCATATTCTCTTAAGAGGATGCCCTCATGCTTAACCCTCATAATGATGATCCTTTGGTCACCACTATGTAACAAGGGAACTAGGACATCTAGCACATCCTGAAAAACCCTGGTAGCTCTGCTGAAGTCCTACTTTGAAATGCATTCTAGATACTGTAACTCAACCTGAACGATATAAAAACATTTAGTGGTTCTTTGATGAGGTTGTCATATGAACATTTACAAATAATGGGCCACATAAAAACCACATGCGAAGATGGAGTTGACGCCAAGGTGGTTGATGTCAACTACCTTATCGTGGACATTGTATCACCATACAACATCATCCTTGAGAGGCCGACTATCAACGTCGTCGAAGGGATCATATCCACATTGTACATAACCTTGAAATATCAACTCCATGATGATAAAATCGTCACAATCCGAGGGGATCACAAGCGGCTCATTAGTTCTACCTAAGTAGTCTGGAGAGAACCAGAGAAGAGATTACATTGGTTGATGTCCCCGTTTCTAAAGTTCCAAATATTGACTTCGAGTGTTGGGATCCAAAATTGGGAGCTGAAGTGGAAAGGCTCACTCCCACAGGGACCTTGAAGGAGGCTCAAATAGGTCTTAATGGCCATTAGGTGACGAAAATAGATATGTTTCTATTTGTATAGGAGAAAAGGAAACTAGTCGACCACCCACCTATTAGCTGGAAATTTTGACCAATAAGAAAAACCCAGCAAACAAGGAAAAGTCCTAAAGGAGCTGCAGTTCGACTGTGTTTTGGGGACTTAGAGAAATTTTCAATTGTTTAATTGAGTGGTTCGACAACATCTACTTCGACCAGGAAGATAGTGTCAAAATGAAGTTGGTCGAAGAAACGGTTATTTGGGAGCGATTTTGTCATGTTCAAAATATTAGTAACTGCTTTGGTTCTTATCTCAGAGGGACACATGGAGGAAATTGGGAAACAAACCACATGCAGAAGTGCACGTGGCGAACCAACGGGAGAAGAAAGTTAGAGTAGTTATTTTAAATTTTTATATATAGTGGTTCATTTTATTGGATCAATGTGTTCATTTGTATTACAAAAATCTTACAAAGAAACTCAAAGTACCAGTGTAAGACAAACAAGCAAATGGCTGAGAGAATGTAAGCACAGATGAAACACCATACTTACTATTCAATGCGAAGTTTCTTAATTTATTTACTTTACATTGTCACCCTCATTTTCTTCTTTTGCCAGCCTTTATTCCTTCCTTTAACGCTTTCAGTGTCTTTTATGTTTACTTTACTCTTTCTGTAAGAAGTCTAGAAATTCGTTATTGCATTACCCTCATATACTTCTTCGACACATTCGAAGTCCAAGATCCTAAGAACATAAAGAAAATAACAATAAATACACCCTTAAGCATTTTGTCCTAAGGATTCACTGCTTGATCCGGCTAGTAAACCATATCGTTTGAGACTAGCAATTGTTTATCATTTTTCAGGGGAAACAAATTGGCACACCTGGTGGGACCTGTGCTAAGTGTGTTTATCATCTCTTATTTTTCTTACTTTAGAAGAATTATTTTATACTCTTAGGAACTTTTCTAGGCATATCTTCTGCATGCGTTTAAGAAGTGGTAAAGTGTTATCCAATATATTGCGTCCTCCTCCAAATAATAGTAGTTCCCAGAATAACCTATAAGACGTGGTGCAACATCCGATTGTATTGGCCAATGAAAATCTAGTTCTTTTTACGCCAATTAGAACAACGACTCCGTCGGTATCAGCGGCCCCAAGGGAATACACCCCCTCCATAGCCAAGAAATTCCCTTAACAATCCTGTGCTTGTGAGACCTTTATTTGGATTCTCAATGCCACCCATGGCATAGATTATTCCTATGGAATGCCAACATCCATGATAGCAGGCGTGCAACCAAATATGTCAACTTTTAATGACAATATAATGACCACATCACCATACATAACCCATACAACGCCTCAATGTCGACCATCAATAATATGGCACGACCAACAAGGATAAATTATATCCCTCAAAATTCGCCATCACTAAACTCTACTTCTATGATGGCTATGAGGCAATAGATGGACGAGTGTAACCTGGAAACGGTAAACACTTTTACCCAATAAATGGACCATCTTCAATCCATTAATTGCTAACACAAACCAAACTTATGAAGTGTTGGTAAGCCAAATGGGGCGTATTGTTGATTTCTTTGGCAAACCTCTAATGCCAATTCGACCAACTCCACAAATATCTAACGTAGGAACGGTTGTAACCCTTGAGAATACAACAACAATGGCCACATTGGCTCAACACCATGGATTGCAACAAAATCCTCCTTTAAATGGGGAGCAGATATGGTAAAACAACCCTACCCCTATGGTAGTTTAGAGGAATCAAAATCCTGATAAGGTACTTAAACAAGTCTAGCAAAATAATTTTGCAGGGCAGAACAATATGACGAACGTGGTCGAGTAGATCTTGGCCCGGAATGAATTGAATGTGGGACTCCATTGGCCGAATTTCATTTCCCCACTGCCTGTATATATTCGATAGTCGGAGGTCCCCAAGGAATTGAAAATCCAAAAATTTACCATGTTCACTAGAGACACCAATGAGTTGACAGTAGAACATGTCGTCAGGTATCAAACTGAGGCTGGCGACTTAGATAATAACGAGAACTTAAAACTAAAATGCTTTCCAATTTCTTTAACCAAAACTCCTTTACATGGTTTATAACTCTTCCTCCCCAGTATGTAAAAACATGAAGCCAGTTAGAAAGGTTATTCCATGAGCAATTTTATATGGGACAGTCAAATATTAGCTTGAAAGAATTAGCAAGTGTCAGGCGAAAGGTCCCTGAGTCAATAAAGGACTATCTGAATAGGTTTAGACTTCTCAAAGTCGGGTGATTTACGCAAGTACCAGAGCATGAGTTAGTTAAGATGGTTGTGGGTGGCTTAGATTATTCTATTAGAAAGAAATTGGATACCCAATATCTAAGGGATATGACACAACTTGAAGATAAGGTTCTCCAAGTAGAACACCTAAAAGAAGAGAAAGCAAGAACTAGTAAGTATCATAAGAAAGAGAAAGTTGCCTACATAGACGCAGACGAGTATGTCTTCGACCTAGGCAAAGATACTTGATATGCTGTCGTGCACGGATAAAAAACGAGTATTTTTTAAAACAGTAGTAATGCTAATGACAACTCGAGTATTGTTCTCACAAGGATTCTTGTATTATTTCAACCAAATAAAGAAAATGTTTATGGGGGGGGGGGGGTTTCAAGTTTTTATTTAGAATTCGATTAAGAAAATAAACGGTAAAATAAGTGATTAAAACAGGTTAACCTACCGGTTCGATTCCCAACTTATCATCGATCATTACAATTCAAATTCCCTAAGCGGTTCCAATCTCTATTCGATTGCAATATTGATGAACAAGCATTGACAATACTACATGACTTATATTACTAATTACCAAATTAAGCAAACGGTTAAAGATAGCGCAAATTAACGAAAAAGCTAAGTTAATCCGCGATTAAAGTAAGGAACATCGATCAATCAAATTAAATCTAATTTATTTTATAAGAATGAATTATACAAACGAAAATTATAAAACGAATTGGAAAGGAATTGAATTATATCAAAAATTGTAATAAAACCTCAGAGGATTACGAAATTTGAAACCGGCAGATTTCCCCTCAGGATTAATTCGCCATGGAATACATGAAAGCAAAAGAATTTTCGTTAAAACTAGGGTAAAAAACTACTGTAGCACGGCAACAAATCTTATAAATAGAATAAAGTTTGCATTACACACTCAACTGGGTCGGAGACATAAACCAGGCCCAATAGGGATGACCTAAAACAACTAAATTATTACAATCAGAACATCAACGAATTATTCAAGACTCAAGCAATCCGAATCAGCTTCTTCGTGCAACATGAAATTTGTAAATCTTTTTCTTAGCTTTCCAACTACTATTAGAATGCCTCGATCCAATTCCTGTAGCTCCGGTTATGATTTTTTTATTAAAAGCTGCTAATGCTGAAAATAACAAACGAAAATCAAATAAGGCTAAAAATAAATTGAATTGTAAAAACATCATAAAATAGAAAAATAAACAAACCAAACCATAGAAATTATTAAGTCTAAACATAGAGGAAGGTGAATCAAAAGACACTGATCAAATTCCTCCACACTTGAACCTTTGCACTCCGAGCAAAGTATTATCAAAACTCATGAAACACAAAAACATTTAGATACTCATCCTAGGATGTAAACTCTTCTTCGGTCAAGATTGCATCGATAGGTACTAATTTTACACACTAAGGATATCGTAAGAACACAAATCCACGATTGTGCGGTCATAAGGCTCCCTCTTATACAAACCAATCCAAATCATGTTATTATGCCTAAGTCTAACTTACTCATCTTCCTTTTTACTCTCTTTCATTCTAGTGTGTTGCACCCTAAAATTTGCCCAACCTTATTCCTTGGTTTATGTTTCATTATCATTAGCATTTGCATATAGAGTCATGTACATAGACTAACCATCTGCATAGCATAAGCATAGCAAGTCATTCAACAGGGGACCAATCATTATTTTCATCTCTAGAGGCCTATCAAGAGGTTATTATCCCAATTCAGTCATATTCAAGTCATCAGGAAAGAATTTGAAAGCAAAGAGTTCAGCAGATCAAGCCTTGAGTCTATCTTCTAGCTGAGGGTATCTGAGGATCAACAAGAGGGTTGTGAGCTGTGAAGTGAGAGCATGGAGGGCATCTAGACATCTTGAGAGACTTATAAAGTCATTTGGAGAAGAAAGCAAGTCATTGATGAAGGCACAAGAGCTACAGTTGAAGACAGTCAACTAGGGTTTCATCTGGGTCAACCCTAGGTCAACCCTAGGTCAATTGACTGGTTTAAAAGAGCATTCAAGGCTATTGGAGAGATGTGGGGTTCATCATTTGACATATGAAGAATTATATGGAGATATGACAAGGAGAATTCAAGAGAAATCAAGGAGAAGAGGAGTTACTAAATTAGGGTTTCTCTGTAAAATCCCCTAGTTTAGGTCCAACTTCCAAGCAAGATAAGTCAAAATGCTAGCTTCAAATGGCTTCTTGGCCAACATGAAACTTGTAGAGAATCTCAAGACCTTTAATTTGAGTGGTGGAAGACCTCAAGGAGATTTATGGAACTCAAGTTATGGTCCTTGCAAGTTACAGGTCATCTGGGGTGTCTGAATTTTTGTCTGTGAAAGTGACTTGACTTCCAAGCTAGTTTTGCCCCTCAAGGAGATTTCAAATGGATTCTTGGTCAACATAAGAATTGTTCCTCATTGTCTTAGCTTTCTAGAATGGTATGGCATGCCTTCATATGATGTGGAGAACTCAACTTATGGTCTTGACAAGCAAAGGGTATTTTGGGCATTGGTGAATTACAGGTCATTTTAACCTATACCCAAAACTCATACAAGGAGGCCTCAAATGGAAAAACTTACAACATCAAACTTGCTCCAAATGGGATTTTAAGTCTAGAAAGAGGGTCACAAGTTATTGGAGAAGCTCATAGCATGGAGTTGCATGATTGGTCAAAATATGAACTAAAAAGGCTTATAAAGTGAATAATTTCAAAGTGAAAAATGGTTTGGGAGATTTACAAGTCCAAATGGAGACTTCCAATATATGATTTTGAATGGAAAAACAATTCTAAGAACAATGGTTCACACACTTTTTTGAGTTTAGAAGGAAAAAATGGAGTTATCTTTGGTTACTTGTAATTTAAGAAACATAATCAAAATGAGCCAAAATTTGAAAACAAGGAAATGTGCAAGATGGATCTAGAATGTACCATTGGGGTCTATATATTCATGAAAGGAGAATTTGGCAAGGGTTGGCTTCATTTTGCACCAAGAGTTTCACAAATTCCCTCATTCTTTTCATTGAAGTTTCATTGTAATTCTCTCAAAATCTTCACAAAATCATCATCCACATTGATTCAATTGTGCTCCATTATCATCATAGATCAGAATTGAAGCAAGGTTTTGGTGATTATCATCCATTTTCGAGTGCCTTTTGCAAGAATATCAAAATTACAATCTCAAGTGGATAGCATAATTCTGGCCAAGTCTCATCCAAAGCTTGCATACAGAATCAAGTTCATCAAGGATTGATCAAGATTCAACACTTAGAAGCTTCAGATCCACATCTTCCATAGCTGTTTTCAAGGTTTCTCATCAGGTAAGTTTTCATTCGATTTGCTTAATTCAGTTAGTTTAGCATGATTGTATTAGTTTAGACTTGATCTAGGTGGTTAGGAGATTAAGTTAGATGAATTTGGAAAGGATTGGTGATGGTTAGTGACAGGTGCAACAATCTGTTTGGATCAATATCTCTTAGGTTAAGCCATTAGAATCTTAGATCGATAGTGTAGGTTAATCACCTTTATGTGTAGATTAGTTTAGGTTAAGTTTGAAGAAGAATGGTGAAGGTTCGTATCAGTGCATTTCAATGGTGGCCAGATGTTGCTTCGATCGAATTTGGTGTTATGGTGAGTTTCAAGATGAACTGATGCCCTAGGATTGTAGAGAGGGAGGTCCTGAGTAAATTTCATGTTTATGACATGTTGATTCGTGGCTTGGAGATGGAGAACAGAGAGGTGGAACGTAGCTCGTGCATGAGCTCGCATGGCAGAAACCCTAAGTTCAGTTGGTCCATTGAGGAAGACGCAATCTGAGCCGTCCATCTCATGTTGGACCCTTGACTTGTTGAGCCATCGTGTGGCTGGCATTTGATCTGATTTTTGGAGGGAAGCGTTAGCCCTAAACGCACCGTTTCATTAATTGAAACGGGCGGACCTAAGATGAGATTGATATCCCCACCCCCTTGTTAGGCCCAAAACCATTTTCTAACGTGATTCTGTTGCTGTTCTTACCCCCTAGCTGGTTTCCATTTGTTTCTTTAAGTCTGAGTGTTTTCTGGGCCTTAGTAAAAGGCGCTATCTGCACCCCCATTGTGAGGGCCCATCCTGGATTGAACTGAGCGAAGTTCTATTTCAACCCCCCTCTTGCTCATTCAATTCAATTTTATTTTTCTTAATTCTATTATTATTTTACCAATTTTCATAAAATCATAGCTAATTCATAAAAAATGCTTTTTAATCCATTCTTTTTACCATATTTTCATTAAAATGTCTAGAATATTATAGGAAAAGAAAATTTCATTTTTAGTTTTATTTCATATTTTTTACATATTTTCTAAATAAATGTCACATTAAATAATTCATTTCATGCATCATTTTTATGATTTTTGTTCTCTCACATGCTTTGATATTTTTTGGTCATTCTTTTTATATTGTTTAGATGAGATGTTAAGCTTGAAGAAATATTTTAGTTCCCATTTTTAGAGGTTAATTGTAGGTGATTAATAAATGCTTGAATATCATGAACAAAACTAGGGTTTTTAGGTGACAACTGAGGAGTTTGATTTCATTTCCCTTAGGACTTAGGGTTTGAATAGATTAGTTATGGGACTATAGGGGCTATGGGTAGTTATTAGATCCCTTAGAGAACAGTTAGGATTCCCCTACTGCTATTATTACTGTCTGTATATCTGTTGTCTGGTGTGGTGTGCCCTCTGGGGTTTATTGATTGTTTGTATGGGTATTGGGTTTGTCTGGGGCCCTGGGGAAGCTGAAGATTTGTGGAGATGAAGCTATTGGAGATTCAAAGATTGAAAATCAACTGTCAGAGTTGAAGAGGAGTTTCTTGCTATCAGCTGCTGAGGAGACTAGAGTTTAGGAGCTAGGCAGAGCTCTAGATTAGAAAGATTGTTTCTCAAACATGGATTGCCTTGTCTGCATCCATTCTTCTCTGTGATTCAGAGTCTCTCTAAGACACTCACCCCCTTCCTTTGGAAGGCTTGGTGATAGTGTCTATGAGATAGAACTCTTGAGAGAAAATGTCTCTTGTGTTAGAAGCAGTCTGTTCACCACCTTTGGTAGTCAGCTGATTGCTTAACACCCAATTCACTCTTGTGACTGATCCCTCATCCTGGAGGTTTGAATTTGAAGAAAAGCCATTGCAGATGGAAGACTGATGATCAAAGCCCTTGTCTGAAGGCCATGAAGATGGAGATTGGTGCTTGTTGAAGCTTGTGAATTACTTGAAGCCAGTTGTTGATTCAGAGCTGCTGATGCTGTTTCTTTTGCTGTTGTATTTCCTTGCTGATGTATTGTTTGGATTTCCTGGTTGTATTGTTTGCTGTTTACCCTGCTGGGTTGAAAGTGAAGCCTGTTCACTTTTGCCTATTGTTTTCTAGGTTCGAGGTTGAGTGGGACTCCCTTGCCTCGCTTGTACTGTTGCATCCATGCATTTTACTGTTTTACTGTATATATCTGATGTTGTTTCTGTTTCTGCCTATCCCTTAGGATCTCTGTTTCTCTCTGTGCAAGAGAGGAGCATGATAGACACTAGGTCTTAACCCATGCATGATAACAGTAGGTTAGTTTGTTTCCCTTCGCAACCGTAGGTTAGAGTTCTGTCTCTTTCTTTCTCAAAACAAACAGAAAAACACATAAAGATTTCAAACACAATAAAAGACACTTCTTCCGTAAAAGAATGTGAACTCATCAAAACGTCATTTTTGTCCTCTTGGACTGTTAATCAGAAAAACCTTTTTTCAGAAGGAATAAAATCAACCAAGACAAGCTTGTGTCGTACGTGGCCCGAACTACGTTTGCTCTGATCTTTCATGCTGTATGAAAGTACGTAGGCATAGGATGCGATATCCTAGCGAGCAACCTTCCCCTCCTTTCCCGTAGGTAGGCGAACTACGTTGACTCTGATTTCTCGTTCCAGACGGGAATACGTAGGCATAAAGTGCGATACTTTGCCGAGTCATTTTTATTTTCATTTTATTTTCTTTTTCACCCTTGACCTATGGTTTAGATAGAATAACAATCCATACCCGAAAACAAGCATGGATCCCGTCGAGTACGACGGACGTGAGGGGTGCTAATACCTTCCCCTTGCGTAACCGACTCCCGAATCCAGGTTTTGGTTGCGATGACCATACCTTTCCCGTGTTGTGCGAGGTTTACTCTGAGCGTTTCCTTTCCCTCCCGTGGGATAAATAACGCACGGTGGCGACTCTTCTGTTCAGCCGGCGCCGATTTTCGCAGTAGCGACAGCTGGCGACTCTGCTGGGGATCCAACGTCCCCTGGCTGCTAAGGACTGCGATAGTTCTTATGCATTTGGGATCCAACGTCCCTTAAGAGAGTCAATCCTAACGTTTGTTTTCCCGTCGAGGATTTTGTATGGAGTTATTTTATATTTCTAACCCTGTATTTTTCAGCTTTGTATATTGATTATTATTGCTGTATCTGGGGTGTGACGGGTGTTCTGATATTGAGAGATAAGCCGGACCTGGGCTTGAGTGCACCTAGAATTAGAGTAGAAATTAGTGGGCGCCCGCTTGCTTTGCTTGCTTCGGTGTCCCATGAAATCTACACTCAGACGAGGTTCCTCTGGTTGGCCTCCTGCCCCTTCCTTTGGTTGGCGTGGGTTGCTGGTTAGTTGGATTGTCGACTCTGGGGACCGATCATTTGGAAATTGGCTGAGTGAGGCCTCTTCAGGAATTGATGATGCCACTCCTTCTGGGAATCGTATCATCAACCCTGAAAGTCTGTGACGCCAACGACCGCATAGGATGCCGTACCTTGTGCCAGTTATAGGGCCACCCACCTGTGAGGGGATTCAGGGTTATGCAGGTAACTAGACCTCCAGACTACCGGTTATTTCTTGATCAGAGATCCTGGTTATTTATAGAGAGTTATGAGGTCTGTCAGAGACCATTTGGAGATGTGTTCTGAGGTCTGTCAGAGACCAACTATGGATGTGATTTGAGGTCTATCAGAAACCAGTTGGAGTTATGGTTTGAGGTCTGTCAGAGACCAGCGTTGGAGTTTTATTTTAGGTCTATCTGAGACCAGGGTTTGATGACTTCTGGACGGTCTATCTGAGACCTTTCTTGATTGGGTTTAGGCTATTCAGCTGCAGCTTTGGTCCCTGTTGAATGTTACTTGCATTGCATCCTTGCATATCCATTATCATTTGCATTTCACTAACGTGTGTCTGTGCTGCAGGTGCATTTGCATTTCCCTAGTTCTAGTGCCCAGACTTCTGAGTGTTTGATCATGACTAGCTTAAGGAGAACGGTTGCCTACAAACTGCCTACGCCTGATATTGTTCCTCTACTTGGGTTGATCTCTCTTGCTGATGAGGGTGTTCGTAGGAGTTTCCGGATGAGCTATGGTAGATTATTGAGATTGGTGTGCAAACCTACAGAGGTAGAGTTAGATGGGCTGTATGCTTTGATGCAATTCTACGACCCTGCTTTGAGGTGTTTTACGTTCTCTGATTTTATTATGGGACCAACCTTGGAGGAATACGCTGAGTATGTTGAGCTGCCCGTGCAGAACCAGGTTCCATTCATTCATTATGATGCCAAGCCCAAGCCGGAGGAATTGGCAAAAGCCTTGCATGTTGATGCTTCTGAACTTGTGACTACTGTTTCCCGTGGAGTTCCAGGCTTCTCATTTCAGTTCTTAGTAGGTAAAGCCCAAGAGTACGCCAAGAATGGGTGCTGGGTTGCTTTCAATGCTGTGTTGGCCTTGTGCATTTATGGCATAGTTTTATTCCCCAATATACCGGATTTTGTGGACTTCGATGCTTTCTACTTGTTTGCTGCTGGTAATCCTGTACCTACTTTACTCGGGGATCTCTACCACTCACTGCATTACAAGAATGAGAAGGGAAGAGGGAAGAATGTTCATCTGTGTGTACCCTTATTGAGCATGTGGTTTGAGAGTCACCTTCCTAAGAGAAGATCTGCTACAGAGACTACAGTTCCAGCTGGTTGGCCAGAGCGCCTGATGAGGCTATCGTCGGAAGATATGGAGTGGTTTGATAGAGATCTGTTGGGATCTGAGCTCATCTTCAGTTGTTCTGGGTACCCTAATGTGCCATTGATAGGAAGAAAAGGGTGTATCAATTACAACCCTTCTCTATTCATTCGCCAGTTCGGATATGCGCTGAAGAATCCACCTCAAGAGGAGGAAGTACAGGAATCTCTGTACTTCATTGGAGATTTGAAGGGGGAGTTATTAGCCAAGTTGCAACGTGCCTGGACGCGTATTAACCGCAGAGGGAAGCCGTTGTTAGGAAAGAATGACTGTCAGGCCTATGCACCTTATAGAGCTTGGATTCAAGAGAGGGCTAGTCAGTTGAAGATGCCGTTTCCAGATGCACCAACTCTTGATCCTATTCCGGTAGAAGAGCCGACTACTGTTTCTAGAGAAGCATATGAACAGGTTGTGAAGGAGAAAGAAGCCCTGATGAAGATTAACGAAGGGTTAGAGCAAGAGTTAGCCCAGGCGCGCGGCGAGAAAAACAAGGCCGTATATGCTTTCCAGCAACAGATTGAGCTAGTAAACAGGTTAGGAGCTGAGTTGACCGAGGAAAAGAAGAAGCGCGAACGTCTGGGGCAAGAGTTCAGGAGTTCCCATGACATGCTGGAAGCCAAAAAGAAGGCGCTCGACGCAGCACACCGAGAGATATCTTCTTGCAATAAGACTTGGAATGCCACACTCACCAATAACAAGAAGAGGGAAGATAAGCTGAAGCAGCAAATTTCCGACCTCGAAGAGAAGTTGAAGTCTAGCATCAAGAAGTGTGAGGAGGAAGTGATGAACCGGTATAGTGTCCAGCATGCACTGAACAAAGCAATCAAATCCAGAGATGAAGCAGTGTCCCAGAAGCGAAAGCTAGAAGATTGCTTCGGAGAAGCAACATGGGAAGAAACTGCTGAAGACGTACGCCGTGTCCTTAAGAAGAGAAACCAGCTTGTTGAAGGGCTGCTTGATCGACCAAGCCATCCGGAGACCAAGAAGTTGATAGAGGAGTACCAGACTTTTGGGAGGATCTGATCATTCCATTATTTGTATGCTTTATTTGCATAGTGCTGACCATCACCAGGATTGTTGGTTGAGGTCATGCCATCTTTGTGCTCTCAGTGATATTGTACCCTGGGCTTATTGATTCTCTCTGCTATATATGAGGCTTTCTATGATTCAGCTCTGATATTCCTATTGTCAACACTGTCACTGCACCGGCACCATCGCACTAGAACTGGGGGAATGAACTTCCCTAATGCACAGACACATTGCATTGCATTCATATTCATCTTGCATAACAGGTAATCTATGAATGGTGTCTTATCTCTTGCTCTGCATCAGGTACTTAACAGGATTCCAGATCAACATCCGCACCGCTATTCTACACGATCCAACTGTCGGAAAGTCATGGACCAGATTCAGAACGAGATGCAGGATGTGCGCGAGAAGCTCGCCCTCTTCATGCAGACCATGGAAGCTATAGCAAAAGGGCAAGAGAACTTGCAGGCCATGGTCCAGCCTCTGTTGGCTCGCAACGCTGGTCATGGTAACGAAGATCATCAGTCTGTCCGGGTTGATACTGCTCATGGAGACGGCACTCCCACGCCAGTGGCTCCGCCTGTCGTCAATATGAATGCTGCTAACGTCAACAACGCTACCACTGCTGTGAATGGTAACGTCGGAGTTGGAAATGAAACTGCTGTCCATAACGCTGGGCCGGGTGATGTCAATGTGGGAGATAATCTCGGAGGTAATGGCTTTGTCAACGCTGGGTTCGGATTCAACGATCAGGGATTCGACAATACTGGCAAGTATGGCTTTAATGCTCAAGGCTTTGGGCAAGATGGTTATGGTATGTTCAATCAGGGCTACGGAGGTTTTGGAAACGGAAACGGTACTGGTTTTATGGCTGGTGGGCCTGCTGGAGGTGTTCAAGGGTATGGCAACAGAGGCCGAGTTCCGGGGATGAATCAGGTCAGAGCCGGACGTAATAATGCATATGATGGATACGGGGCTGGAAACGGTATGTGGCAAGAGGATCAACAGGAGGACGCCTTCTCTGGAGGAGGCTTTGAAGGGCCGATGGATGATTCTCAAAAGATTAGAATGCTGGAAGAGCAAATGAAGGGAGTCCTAAACCAGAGTGCTGTGGGTCTGGACATGGCAACAATGGGCTTGGTACCTGGGCTGAGGGTGCCAATCAAGTTCAAAGCGCCTGCGTTCGATAAGTACAGAGGAGATACATGTCCGAAGGTGCATGTCCGAGCTTATTACAGAAAGATGTCTGCATACTCCACTGACGAAAGAATGCTCATGCATTTCTTTCAGGATAGTCTATCGGGTCCTTCCTTAGAGTGGTACATGGGGTTGGAGCCCACTGACATCAAGACTTGGAAGCAATTAGCAGAGGCGTTCGTAGCCCATTACAAATATAACAGTGACCTGGCACCCAATCGGGTCCAGTTGGCCGGGCTTTCGCAGAAGAAGGGGGAGAGTTTTAAAGAGTACGCGCAAAGGTGGCGCGATATGGCTGCCAGGGTCCGTCCCCCTGTGGAAGATAAAGAAATGAATGACATGTTTGTCGGCACATTCACCGGGCTGTTTCATGATATGTTGTTTCATACGTCTCTGGCTAGTTTTTCAGACCTGATTCTGATGGGTGAAAAGATTGAGCGGAACATTAAGCAAGGAAAGTTCCAAGTTGACGAGTCCGCTGCATCTGGCAGTAATAGGAAAGCTTATGGTGGGCGCCGTCAGGGCGAAGCTAGCGCGGTATTTGGAGGCCGAGGCCGAGGCCGAGGCAGGGGAAGAAATCAATATCGTCAGTCGCAGCAAGTGTCGAGTGTCACCATCCCGTATCAACAACAACCAATTCAGCAACAACAACAGGTTCAGCAGCAACCAATGCCACAGCAGCAGCAGCCTCAGCAGGGGGCACAGCAAGCTCAGCGAAAATTCCAGGGTGGTAAGCCGAGAAGGGTGTTCGAGAAGCCTCCCTCTAACTATGCTGATTTATTGCAGACATTGTTGGGATTGAATCTAGTGGAGAAAAGAACCTTGGCACCAATAACGGGAACTCCCCCGTTCGGCTATGATGCAAATAGGCGCTGCGAGTTTCATTCTGGGGCCCCGGGCCATGATATAGAAGGTTGTCACGCTTTTAAGCACGTTGTGCAGGATCTCTTGGACAACAAGTCTATCAACTTCGGAACGACCGGTGCGAATATAGTCCAGAAACCCATGCCTAATCATGGGGTGAACGCCGTGCTGACTGAGGAAGGTCTGAATCTGATTATGAATGTTGAGGATTTAAAGACGCCGCTGAGCGAAATAAAAAGCCGACTGTTGCAAGGAGGTGTTTACCCGGGTTGTAATGAGTACTGCTTAGATTGTTGGGCCCTGTCTGGGGGGTGTGAGGATTTGAAGAAAGGCATTCAGGCCTTGATTGATGAAGGTGTATTGCAGTTTGATAGAACAGCAACTGACGAGCCCGCAGGGGCAGTAGTGGATAATCAGAGTGATGTTGCCACAGTGACAATTCCTAGGAAGACGATCACTATTTCAGCACCAGCTCAGCGACCACCGATTACTATAACTAAAGCCGGGCCAATCCCGTATGAGAGCACGAAAGCGGTCCCATGGTCATATGGGCTAGAGGTGTATTGTGACGGGATTAAAATCGATGTTAACAAGCAGTCAGCGGAGATTGTGGATAATGTTGTGGGCTCAGGAGGCATGACAAGAAGCGGCAGGATCTTTACATCTCCTGAAGTAGAGGCTGAAAGGATAGCGAAAGGAAAAGGGAAAGCGGTTGAAAATGTTCCGATACAAGCAAATGAAAAAGAAGCAGCGTCGAAGGACGTAGAGGAATTCATGCGCTTAATTCGGAAAAGCGATTATAAAATCGTGGAGCATCTGCAGCAAACGCCATCCAAAATATCTATTCTGTCATTGCTGTTGTGTTCGGAAGCCCACAGGAACGCTTTGCTGAAAGTCCTGGACACTTCTTTTGTACCACAGGATGTCTCCGTGAACCAACTAGAAGGAGTATTGGCACATGTAAATGCGGGCCACAGCCTGGGCTTTACTGATTTCGACTTGACTCCGAAAGGAAGGGATCATAATATGGCATTACATGTATCTGTTGAGTGCAGAGGGTCGACAATGTCGCACGTATTGGTTGACACCGGGTCGTCTTTGAATGTGCTGCCTAAGAAGGCTATGATGAAGCTGGATGTTCGAGGGATTTTGTGTACACCAAGTGATTTGGTAGTCAGAGCGTTTGACGGCACGCGGAGAACAGTCTTCGGATCGATCACCTTGCCTCTGCAAGTGGGGCCGGAAGTGTTTGCAACTGAGTTTTATATCATGGATATACAGCCTGCGTACAGCTGCTTGCTGGGAAGACCTTGGATTCACGGGGCAGGGGCAGTTACGTCTACCCTGCATCAGAAGTTAAAGTATATGGTCGGAGACAGTGTAGTCACCGTGTGCGGAGAAGAGGACATCCTGGTCAGCCATCTTTCTTCGTTCAAATATGTGGAAGTCGACGGGGAGATCCACGAGACGCCATGCCAGGCATTCGAAGGGTTGCGCATAAAGGACAAGGGTCCCGGGCCAAGCAAAGTGCCAGAGATAGTTGTTTCTTCATATAAAGAGGCCCAAGCGCTAGTGAAGGCAGGAGAAGCCACGGGCTGGGGCAAAGTATTGGACATTCCGGTGAAAATGGACCGGTTCGGACTGGGGTACCGACCGTCGTCATCAACTCCTTCTGTGGGGGCCCCTCATTTCAGAAAGTCAATCACCATCTCTGCCAGTGGAGTATGCCATGAATCTGTCAATGCTGCTTCGGAGTCTGATGAAGGGGACAGCGACTGTGATATGGATGCCTGGATTCAGCCAAGCACGCCAGGACAAGGACTGTGCAACTGGTCTATTCAGGAGCTTGTTCCTGTGACTTTTAAACAGTAATGCTTTGCTTTATTAATTGTTGAATAATCTGATGTCTTGCCCGGGGCATCAGGATTTGCTTAGGGCTGTGTTGTTATAAACATTGCTTCGTTAATCATTAAATAAATGGCGTTTTTCATGTGCAAATACTGTAATCCCTGTCTTTCTTGTTTTGTATTTTTCAATAAAATGGCAACGTGGTTATCCGCTGTATACGCATTTTGAAGCACTTAACCCTTTCTTTTGCAGGATAACATTTTCAGATGACATCCTTGAACCACCTATGACTCGTCCCGACTTCGAGCACCCGGTATTCCAGACCGAAGAAGAGGTTGTCGAAGATAGCGACGTTCCTGAAGAGCTGTCTTGGTTGGTGAAGCAAGAGGAAAGAGCCATTCTGCCTCACGACGAGGTTATCGAAATTATCAATTTGGGGACGGAAGGGGTTGAGAAAAATATTCGTATCAGAGCCGCACTGCAGAGTGATATCAAGCGAAAACTGGTTGAAATGCTCCGAGAGTATAATGATGTATTCGCTTGGTCGTATCAAGATATGCCAGGGCTCGATACAGATATGGTTGTGCATCGTCTGCCACTGAAAGAAGACTGCCCGCCTGTCAAACAAAAACTTCGCAGAACTCGCCCAGATATGGCAATGAAGATCAAAGAGGAGGTTCAGAAACAGTGGGACGCTGGTTTCCTGGCTGTGACGAAGTATCCCTCATGGGTTGCTAACATCGTACCAGTGCCAAAGAAAGATGGCAAGGTTCGAATGTGCGTGGATTATAGAGATTTGAATAAAGCAAGCCCAAAAGACGATTTTCCACTTCCTCATATTGATGTATTAGTTGATAATACCGCTCAATACTCTGTATTCTCCTTCATGGATGGCTTTTCAGGTTATAATCAAATTAAAATGGCGCCAGAGGATATGGAGAAGACTACTTTCATAACGCCTTGGGGAACATTTTGCTATAAAGTGATGCCCTTTGGTTTGAAAAATGCTGGGGCAACATATCAGCGTGCGATGACGACTCTTTTTCATGACATGATGCATAAAGAGATCGAAGTTTATGTTGACGATATGATTGCTAAATCCCAGACAGAGGAAGAGCATCTGGTGAATCTGTTGAAGTTGTTTAAAAGGCTTAGGAAGTTCAGGCTGAGGCTGAACCCTAACAAATGCACCTTCGGGGTGAGATCGGGTAAACTGCTGGGGTTTATCGTAAGCGAAAGAGGAATAGAGGTCGATCCTGCTAAAATAAAAGCGATTCAAGAAATGCCGACGCCTAAAACAGAGAAAGAGGTGCGCGGGTTTTTAGGGAGATTGAACTACATTGCCCGGTTCATATCTCACCTAACGGCCACGTGTGAACCATTATTCAAGCTGTTAAAGAAAGATCAAGCTGTAGCGTGGAACGATAATTGTCAAAAGGCGTTCGATAAAATAAAGAAGTATCTGCAGGAGCCTCCTATTCTGATACCCCCAGTGGCAGGGAGACCCTTGATAATGTATTTGACGGTTCTTGAGGGAAGTATGGGTTGTGTTCTTGGTCAACACGACGAGACGGGGAGAAAAGAGCATGCGATTTACTATTTGAGTAAGAAATTTACAGACTGTGAATCTCGATACTCAATGCTGGAGAAAACTTGTTGCGCGCTAGCCTGGGCCGCCAAGCGTCTGAGGCAGTACATGCTGAATCATACAACCATGCTCATCTCGAAGATGGATCCAATCAAATATATATTTGAAAAGCAGGCGTTGTCAGGTAGAATTGCCCGGTGGCAGATGATCTTGACTGAGTACGATATTCAGTACGTCTCGCAAAAGGCAATAAAGGGGAGTGTGTTGTCTGAGTATCTGGCGGAGCAGCCTATTGAAGAGTATCAATCGATGAGATTTGACTTTCCTGACGAGGATATCATGTATCTCAAGATGAAGGATTGCGAAGAGCCGTTACCAGACGAAGGACCAGAGCCGGGGTCCAAATGGCAGATGATATTTGATGGAGCTGTGAATGCTTACGGTAGCGGAATAGGGGCAATTATCACTACGCCGCACGGGTCGCACATCCCGTTTACTGCCCGATTGACCTTTGCTGTTACCAACAATGAGGCAGAATACGAAGCTTGTATAATGGGGCTTGAAGAAGCCATTGATTTGCGAATCAAACATTTAGACGTATACGGAGACTCAGCTCTGGTAGTGAATCAGATCAAAGGGGAATGGGAGACACGTCAGCCCAATTTGATACATTACATGAATTATGCAAGGAGATTGTTGCCTTTCTTCGACAAAGTTGAATTGCATCATGTGCCGCGGGCAGAAAATCAAATGGCTGACGCCCTTGCCACCTTGTCTTCCATGTACAAGGTCAATTTCTGGAACGAAGCTCCCCAAATCACTATCTCTCGGTTGGACAGGCCAGCTTATGTATTTGCTATTGATGAAGCGTCTGATGGCAAACCGTGGTATTTTGATATCCTTAATTTCCTGAAGAATAAAGAGTATCCGGCTGGGGCATCCAGTCAAGATCAGAAAACTCTCAGGAGATTAGCGGGTAATTTCTATTTGAACCCGGATGGCGTCTTATACAGAAGAAACCACGACTTGGTGTTGTTGCGTTGTGTAGACGAGAAAGAGGCAAAGCTTCTCATGGAGGAAATTCATGAAGGTGCCTTTGGCACGCATGCTGGTGGGCATGCTATGACGAGAAAACTGCTGCGGGCAGGTTATTTTTGGCTGACGATGGAAACTGATTGTTTCAAATTTGCAAGAAAGTGCCACAAGTGCCAAATTTATGCTGACAAAATACATGTGCCTCCGAGTCCTCTAAATGTGATGTCATCTCCATGGCCATTCTCAATGTGGGGAATCGATATGATTGGAAAGATTGAGCCGACGGCTTCTAACGGGCATCGGTTCATCCTCGTAGCAATCGATTATTTCACCAAGTGGGTGGAAGCAGCGTCTTACGCAAATGTAACGAAGCAAGTGGTGGCTAGATTCATCAAGAGAGATATCATTTGCCGATACGGAATCCCCGAGCGGATAATCACGGATAATGGTTCTAATCTGAACAACAAAATGATGAAGGAGCTCTGTCAGAATTTCAAGATCGAACATCACAACTCCTCCCCTTACCGACCCAAGATGAATGGCGCTGTCGAAGCGGCCAATAAAAATATCAAGAAGATCGTCCAGAAAATGGTGGTGACTTATAAAGATTGGCATGAAATGCTACCTTTCGCTTTGCACGGTTATCGTACGACGGTACGCACATCAACCGGGGCAACTCCGTTCTCGTTGGTATACGGAATGGAGGCGGTATTACCATTGGAAGTTGAGATCCCTTCTCTGAGGGTATTGCGAGACGTTCAGCTGGACGAGGCAGAATGGGTAACGAATAGATTGAACCAACTGAGTTTGATGGATGAGAAGAGGCTAGCTTCTCTGGCATACGGTCGTTTATACCAAAGACGAATGAAGAAAGCGTACGACAAGAAGATACTTCCGCGAAGCTTTCAGACGGGCGACCTTGTGCTGAAAAGGATTCTCCCGCCGCAAGCAGATCACAGGGGCAAGTGGACCCCCAATTACGAAGAGCCATACGTTGTCAGTAAGGTCTTTTCAGGAGGAGCTTTATTGTTGTCCACCATGGACGGGGAAGACTTTGCATCACCTGTGAATTCGGACGCGGTTAAAAAATACTTTGCTTAAAATAGACCCGCTGGACAGAAAAAAGAGAGTCCAGGCAAAAATGGGGCATCCTGGCGAACCAAAAACAGAATGAAAGGTTCGGGCAAAAGTTAGGGATAAAATTGAAAAAATGTACACCCGCGAAGTTGAAAACCTACACTGGGCGGCTTCGGCAAAAAAGGGGTATCCCGGTGAACTGAAAACCCGTAAAGGGCGGTTCACGCAAAAGTTAGGGATGAGAAAAGCAAATGACTGCGGTCCGAATTTGAATTCAATGAGTATCAATGCGGGAGAATATATTTGAGGAGTCAGTTATCGGACACAATCTCTTCAGAAGTGGGGATACCGGGAAAGTATAAGAGTCGGACGAGTCATGGGAGGATCAGTTCGTGGTGTTCATCTGCATCCAGTTGCCGACATGTGTACAAAATTTAATTTGTCAATATTGATGTTTCTTGTGAATACCTGCATACTTGTGTATCTGCTTTGCGTAGCTTCCTCTTTTCAGGAGTTACATCCCGTGTACAAAAACTCCGCCCATTCAGGGGCCCAATCAATGAAAATGTGTTATTCAGTACTTGATGCCTGTTCTTTACTGTTTGCGCATGATAAAACGCCTAAGTTTATTGAAGCTAGCATGAGTATAACATTACTGGCCCTTGCCAACAATTGTTAAAGCTTTGAATTAACTGAGTGTAACGTCACTAACCTGAATCGATTTGGATTGCATAGGCTTGTCGTGCTTTGTTTGTGTTGTTGCAGGTTTCATAACTGTACGAGGAAGGTGATCAAAAGATCGCAATAGTGAAAGGCTTGATCCCCACGCAGGTCATGCATGTTCTTCCTGAAGAAGGATAGAATTCTCCAGCTAGCCGTAGCTTATCCAAAGGACGTGCTCCAGAGAAGTTACTCGTCCTCAGCAGAGTTTAGTGATTCCGAGATCGTAGGGCTGTATTCAGACAGGTTCATCTCCCCCCGCAGGGTCATGCATTCTCCCCCAGCAGGGTCAGTTAATTTTCCCCAAGAGAATCCAGCCATCCCCAGCGGAGTTCTCTTTTCAGCAAATGTTCTTTCCTTCCAGTGGAATTCGAAGGTCAAGGCTCTCCAAAGCAGAGTTGATGTTGGGTCCTGTCATTTATTTTGTCAGAGATACTGGTGATATCGGTTCACATTCCAGCAGAAAGTCCGATCGTGCCGTGCACATCTGTTATTCCTCAGCAAAGTTATTGTCCCCAGCAGGGGTTACTTCAACAAGACGTGTGGTTTGAGTTCCCAACTTCCCAGCAGGGTCGACTTCACCCTACCAGCATTTATTTTGCCGGAATAATTTTGTAGCATCAGGCTATCCCCGGCGAGTCGGCGTTATCCTTCCAGCATTTATTTTGCTGAAGCAGTTTCGGTACTCTAGTAGTTCAGGTGGAGAGAGCTCTTGCTCAAATAAATCACCAAACAGTCAAGATCTCAGCAGGAGATATTCAATGATAATGTCAGTTTTGGCTGCATTCCCCACAGAGTTATCATGAGAGTCTCTTTGTCTCCAGCAGAGTCATTTATGCAAATGTCTCTTATTTTCCCCAGCCAGAGTTACCAGGATAAGTATCTCCTTATCCCCAAGCAGAGCTTGTTTGTCATCAACGGGTCGCATGAATCAGAATTTCAGAGACCACCGCCAGTTATCAGAGCAGGCGTCCGATAGTTGATTTTCAGACATCCCCAGTAGAGTTCATCTCGAAGTCGCTGTCACGTCAGTGCTGAACAGTTTGTGGGTAAGGATCATTGAAGAATTAAGTCCTGACGTGGACCATTTACTCCTAGAATGACGGGATTTCTTCAGAAGTGGGCGTCCTAACGTGGATAGGTTTGTTTTACCGGATTGGTAAGGTGCGTTAATCCTGACATGGATAGATTCGGTCTCTCGAAATTTGGAGAAAAGGAGGTCATGACGTCGACAAAAGATTGGTTACTCTTCGTGTTGGTGTCCTGACGTGGATCATTGGTTTTCAACGGATATCTTTATTCGTAATGGTGAAATGTGCGTCCTGACGTGGACAAGTTTGTAGTTCTTTGTGATGACAAGGTACAAGAATCCTGACGTGGACAAATTTATCCTTCTTCGTGTTGTTGGCAAAGTGTAAGTCCTAACGCGGATATTTCCCCAGTGAGTCGAAGGTGTGAGTCCTTACGTGGACAAGTCTTATTTCCTCAGTGAGTCGAAGACGCCTGAGTCCTAACGTGGACAAATCAAGACGAGATCAGTGTCCTAACGCGGACAGATCAAAGAGATTATTATTCCTAACGTGGAAAGATGTAGTCCTTACGCGGACATATCAACAGAAGTGGTTCCTAACGTGGAAAGACGGAGATTCCTAACGCGGAAAAGATGGAGTCCATACGCGGACGTGTCAGAAGATAGTTTCCTTACGTGGAAATGACAGTATTCCTAACGTGGAAAGAAGAGAGTCCTTACGTGGACAGATTAAGATGGCATTCCTGACGTGGCAAAGTTTAGTCCTGACGTGGACAGATCAAGGTTTGATTCCTAACGTGGAAGGATTTGAGTCCTAACGTGGACATATCAAGAGCATTCCTTACGTAGAAGAAAAATGGTTTCCTTACGTGGAAAGACGAGTTTATTCCTTACGTGGAAAGATTGAGTCCTCACGCGGACATATCAAGATTGATTCCTGACGTGGAAAGAAATGGATTATTCCTGACGTGGAAAGAGAGTTTAGTCCTGACGCGGACAGATCGAAGAAGATATTCCTAACGTGGAAGAAGGAAATTAGTCCTTACGTGGACAGATGCCAGAAAAGTTGAGTCCTGACGTGGACAAGTTCAGAAATAGTTGTATTCCTTACATGGAAAGATCAGAGTCCTGACGCGGACATGTCAAATGGCATTGGAGTCCTTACGTGGACAGATTGATATAGTTTCCTAACGCGGAAAGAAGATTGCTTCCTAACGTGGAAAGATAAAAGCGTTACTCCTAACGTGGACGATGTGATTCCTAACGTGGACAGGTGTTACTCCTGACGTGGAAGAGTTTTTCCTAACGTGGGCGATTCAATTTACGGAAATGCAGACGAACTATCCCCAGCGGAGTTGCCGAGACTTTTCTGGGTTAACAGCAAGTGTAGTCCTAACTTGGACCAATTCTAGGTGAGATTTCTTCGTGTTGACAACAGACAGAGTCCTAGCATGGACAAGCAAGCAATCTGTTATGACAGAATCCTCTTCAGAACGATGAAGACAATCCCCAGCACGGTCGTGCGAGATCAGTGGGTTGCTCTAACAGTCAGATTCAGCTGACGAATGTCATTCCTCAAGCAGGAGCGCAGTTTATTTCTGCGGTTGGCAAATTTCTGGTTTCACTAGTATTCAACCGTCTCGTACCGCGAATGTCTGAAGGCTCCGGGCTCTTCACCCAATCGGGTCCAAGTCGCTTGAATAGGGGCAGCTGTTGCACCCTAAAATTTGCCCAACCTTATTCCTTGGTTTATGTTTCATTATCATTAGCATTTGCATATAGAGTCATGTACATAGACTAACCATCTGCATAGCATAAGCATAGCAAGTCATTCAACAGGGGACCAATCATTATTTTCATCTCTAGAGGCCTATCAAGAGGTTATTATCCCAATTCAGTCATATTCAAGTCATCAGGAAAGAATTTGAAAGCAAAGAGTTCAGCAGATCAAGCCTTGAGTCTATCTTCTAGCTGAGGGTATCTGAGGATCAACAAGAGGGTTGTGAGCTGTGAAGTGAGAGCATGGAGGGCATCTAGACATCTTGAGAGACTTATAAAGTCATTTGGAGAAGAAAGCAAGTCATTGATGAAGGCACAAGAGCTACAGTTGAAGACAGTCAACTAGGGTTTCATCTGGGTCAACCCTAGGTCAACCCTAGGTCAATTGACTGGTTTAAAAGAGCATTCAAGGCTATTGGAGAGATGTGGGGTTCATCATTTGACATATGAAGAATGATATGGAGATATGACAAGGAGAATTCAAGAGAAATCAAGGAGAAGAGGAGTTACTAAATTAGGGTTTCTCTGTAAAATCCCCTAGTTTAGGTCCAACTTCCAAGCAAGATAAGTCAAAATGCTAGCTTCAAATGGCTTCTTGGCCAACATGAAACTTGTAGAGAATCTCAAGACCTTTAATTTGAGTGGTGGAAGACCTCAAGGAGATTTATGGAACTCAAGTTATGGTCCTTGCAAGTTACAGGTCATCTGGGGTGTCTGAATTTTTGTCTGTGAAAGTGACTTGACTTCCAAGCTAGTTTTGCCCCTCAAGGAGATTTCAAATGGATTCTTGGTCAACATAAGAATTGTTCCTCATTGTCTTAGCTTTCTAGAATGGTATGGCATGCCTTCATATGATGTGGAGAACTCAACTTATGGTCTTGACAAGCAAAGGGTATTTTGGGCATTGGTGAATTACAGGTCATTTTAACCTATACCCAAAACTCATACAAGGAGGCCTCAAATGGAAAAACTTACAACATCAAACTTGCTCCAAATGGGATTTTAAGTCTAGAAAGAGGGTCACAAGTTATTGGAGAAGCTCATAGCATGGAGTTGCATGATTGGTCAAAATATGAACTAAAAAGGCTTATAAAGTGAATAATTTCAAAGTGAAAAATGGTTTGGGAGATTTACAAGTCCAAATGGAGACTTCCAATATATGATTTTGAATGGAAAAACAATTCTAAGAACAATGGTTCACACACTTTTTTGAGTTTAGAAGGAAAAAATGGAGTTATCTTTGGTTACTTGTAATTTAAGAAACATAATCAAAATGAGCCAAAATTTGAAAACAAGGAAATGTGCAAGATGGATCTAGAATGTACCATTGGGGTCTATATATTCATGAAAGGAGAATTTGGCAAGGGTTGGCTTCATTTTGCACCAAGAGTTTCACAAATTCCCTCATTCTTTTCATTGAAGTTTCATTGTAATTCTCTCAAAATCTTCACAAAATCATCATCCACATTGATTCAATTGTGCTCCATTATCATCATAGATCAGAATTGAAGCAAGGTTTTGGTGATTATCATCCATTTTCGAGTGCCTTTTGCAAGAATATCAAAATTACAATCTCAAGTGGATAGCATAATTCTGGCCAAGTCTCATCCAAAGCTTGCATACAGAATCAAGTTCATCAAGGATTGATCAAGATTCAACACTTAGAAGCTTCAGATCCACATCTTCCATAGCTGTTTTCAAGGTTTCTCATCAGGTAAGTTTTCATTCGATTTGCTTAATTCAGTTAGTTTAGCATGATTGTATTAGTTTAGACTTGATCTAGGTGGTTAGGAGATTAAGTTAGATGAATTTGGAAAGGATTGGTGATGGTTAGTGACAGGTGCAACAATCTGTTTGGATCAATATCTCTTAGGTTAAGCCATTAGAATCTTAGATCGATAGTGTAGGTTAATCACCTTTATGTGTAGATTAGTTTAGGTTAAGTTTGAAGAAGAATGGTGAAGGTTCGTATCAGTGCATTTCAATGGTGGCCAGATGTTGCTTCGATCGAATTTGGTGTTATGGTGAGTTTCAAGATGAACTGATGCCCTAGGATTGTAGAGAGGGAGGTCCTGAGTAAATTTCATGTTTATGACATGTTGATTCGTGGCTTGGAGATGGAGAACAGAGAGGTGGAACGTAGCTCGTGCATGAGCTCGCATGGCAGAAACCCTAAGTTCAGTTGGTCCATTGAGGAAGACGCAATCTGAGCCGTCCATCTCATGTTGGACCCTTGACTTGTTGAGCCATCGTGTGGCTGGCATTTGATCTGATTTTTGGAGGGAAGCGTTAGCCCTAAACGCACCGTTTCATTAATTGAAACGGGCGGACCTAAGATGAGATTGATATCCCCACCCCCTTGTTAGGCCCAAAACCATTTTCTAACGTGATTCTGTTGCTGTTCTTACCCCCTAGCTGGTTTCCATTTGTTTCTTTAAGTCTGAGTGTTTTCTGGGCCTTAGTAAAAGGCGCTATCTGCACCCCCATTGTGAGGGCCCATCCTGGATTGAACTGAGCGAAGTTCTATTTCAACCCCCCTCTTGCTCATTCAATTCAATTTTATTTTTCTTAATTCTATTATTATTTTACCAATTTTCATAAAATCATAGCTAATTCATAAAAAATGCTTTTTAATCCATTCTTTTTACCATATTTTCATTAAAATGTCTAGAATATTATAGGAAAAGAAAATTTCATTTTTAGTTTTATTTCATATTTTTTACATATTTTCTAAATAAATGTCACATTAAATAATTCATTTCATGCATCATTTTTATGATTTTTGTTCTCTCACATGCTTTGATATTTTTTGGTCATTCTTTTTATATTGTTTAGATGAGATGTTAAGCTTGAAGAAATATTTTAGTTCCCATTTTTAGAGGTTAATTGTAGGTGATTAATAAATGCTTGAATATCATGAACAAAACTAGGGTTTTTAGGTGACAACTGAGGAGTTTGATTTCATTTCCCTTAGGACTTAGGGTTTGAATAGATTAGTTATGGGACTATAGGGGCTATGGGTAGTTATTAGATCCCTTAGAGAACAGTTAGGATTCCCCTACTGCTATTATTACTGTCTGTATATCTGTTGTCTGGTGTGGTGTGCCCTCTGGGGTTTATTGATTGTTTGTATGGGTATTGGGTTTGTCTGGGGCCCTGGGGAAGCTGAAGATTTGTGGAGATGAAGCTATTGGAGATTCAAAGATTGAAAATCAACTGTCAGAGTTGAAGAGGAGTTTCTTGCTATCAGCTGCTGAGGAGACTAGAGTTTAGGAGCTAGGCAGAGCTCTAGATTAGAAAGATTGTTTCTCAAACATGGATTGCCTTGTCTGCATCCATTCTTCTCTGTGATTCAGAGTCTCTCTAAGACACTCACCCCCTTCCTTTGGAAGGCTTGGTGATAGTGTCTATGAGATAGAACTCTTGAGAGAAAATGTCTCTTGTGTTAGAAGCAGTCTGTTCACCACCTTTGGTAGTCAGCTGATTGCTTAACACCCAATTCACTCTTGTGACTGATCCCTCATCCTGGAGGTTTGAATTTGAAGAAAAGCCATTGCAGATGGAAGACTGATGATCAAAGCCCTTGTCTGAAGGCCATGAAGATGGAGATTGGTGCTTGTTGAAGCTTGTGAATTACTTGAAGCCAGTTGTTGATTCAGAGCTGCTGATGCTGTTTCTTTTGCTGTTGTATTTCCTTGCTGATGTATTGTTTGGATTTCCTGGTTGTATTGTTTGCTGTTTACCCTGCTGGGTTGAAAGTGAAGCCTGTTCACTTTTGCCTATTGTTTTCTAGGTTCGAGGTTGAGTGGGACTCCCTTGCCTCGCTTGTACTGTTGCATCCATGCATTTTACTGTTTTACTGTATATATCTGATGTTGTTTCTGTTTCTGCCTATCCCTTAGGATCTCTGTTTCTCTCTGTGCAAGAGAGGAGCATGATAGACACTAGGTCTTAACCCATGCATGATAACAGTAGGTTAGTTTGTTTCCCTTCGCAACCGTAGGTTAGAGTTCTGTCTCTTTCTTTCTCAAAACAAACAGAAAAACACATAAAGATTTCAAACACAATAAAAGACACTTCTTCCGTAAAAGAATGTGAACTCATCAAAACGTCATTTTTGTCCTCTTGGACTGTTAATCAGAAAAACCTTTTTTCAGAAGGAATAAAATCAACCAAGACAAGCTTGTGTCGTACGTGGCCCGAACTACGTTTGCTCTGATCTTTCATGCTGTATGAAAGTACGTAGGCATAGGATGCGATATCCTAGCGAGCAACCTTCCCCTCCTTTCCCGTAGGTAGGCGAACTACGTTGACTCTGATTTCTCGTTCCAGACGGGAATACGTAGGCATAAAGTGCGATACTTTGCCGAGTCATTTTTATTTTCATTTTATTTTCTTTTTCACCCTTGACCTATGGTTTAGATAGAATAACAATCCATACCCGAAAACAAGCGTGGATCCCGTCGAGTACGACGGACGTGAGGGGTGCTAATACCTTCCCCTTGCGTAACCGACTCCCGAATCCAGGTTTTGGTTGCGATGACCATACCTTTCCCGTGTTGTGCGAGGTTTACTCTGAGCGTTTCCTTTCCCTCCCGTGGGATAAATAACGCACGGTGGCGACTCTTCTGTTCAGCCGGCGCCGATTTTCGCAGTAGCGACATAGTGCAATCACATTAAGCCCTTTATCTACTCACGCACATGGTAAATAAGCTTGATAGTGACTATGATCCATATATTTTCAACAATTCAAAATTAGACACTTTTTGTCTTTTTTTTCTTTTTCTTTTTCTCTTTTTTTTAAGGTTTCACAACCGTTAGCCTAAGTGACCGGGTGAGGGTCACCTAACTTAAAAGGCGGATTCCCATTTTGACTTCTTATTAAGCACAAGATCATTCACTTATTTGCATCAGCTCAATTACTTAGCGCATGATTTCTAGATGATGTTGACTGCTAGATAAACTACTTAAGAGCTATTAAAGGACGAGAACTCAAGACTATTCCATAACAAGTATTTAAATCGAGTTCCATATTTGGGAGACTTAAGGTGTTAAAATGATACTGATCTTATGAATTGTTCCCAAGTCTCCACAATCTGACCTCAAATTGATCTATAACCTAAAACTTTCAAAAAATGCATTATGTTCTAAGTAAACAATTTTTTTTAAATTTAAGAACAAAACCAAAACAAAAGAAAATTTAAAATAAAACAAAGAAAACAAAATAAAACAATGATTCTGTCCCCCACACTAAAAACATGCATTGTCCTCAATGAAAGGACATAACTATTAAATAAGAGTGAGATAAAGGAAAGAACACACCCGGCTAGTCAAGGGGATAGGTGATCATATAAGCAGCCTTTCCCAAACAAAGATCTTCTACAGGCTCCTCTCCCAAAGTGGGGATGTCATAAAGTAAAATTGGGTAGCACCCATTGCCCTTGAAATATTTATTAGTGCCTTCTACTTTTATTCCAAGATCAAAGAAGAATCTTCGATAAGTAAAAGTGTCGAATGGGCACGTGAAAGTGGTCTCTTTTTCCATAACATCAAGAATCAAAGGATTCAGGGGCTGCCTCACTGCTTTTCTTCCATCTTCAATTGAGACCCTACGCATACTCATGGATGGGCTAAAATTACGAGTGTCAACAAAGGTCCACCCAATTCCCTTCTTATGTTCCTGCAATAAATTTTCTTCCTGCTCAAATTGAAGCTTTGATGAATAATATAAATCCTCAGGAAGTGGTTCAGAAGGTGGTTGTTCAGTAGAATGTTTGGTTGGGGCAGCCGGGATGTCGAGAGCTTCAGCTGTATAAACAACTTCAACAACTGCATCTGTAGGAAAAATGTTAACCTGCAAGGTAACCTCAATCTTAGAACAAAGGTTAGTTTCAATGAAATCATCATATGAGTAACTATCATCAAAATAAGACAATGATGGAAAATCAGCTGCAAACAAATCAGTACAAGTATCATCAACCAACTCATAAATCAATTCAATATGAAAAACAAAATGCTCTTCTTCCTCATCAATCTTCTTACTCTTCAGTACTCTATGTGGAAAAGGAATTGGTGGTACATACTCTTTTTCAGGCTCCGTAACAATGGAAGGTTCAGGTTCAGGTCCAGGTGTAGGTTCAGGTGTGACCTCAACAACTTTATTTTTTTCTAGGGCTGGTTCTGCAACTTTTTCAGATCTTAAGGACATTGCACTCATATTAGAGTTAGTGACATTAGAATTTACTACTATTTGGGCAGGTAGTTCATTTGACCCTTGAGCTTTCTATATGGCATTCATTGAAGTGGCAAGTTGTCCAATTTGTGCCTGTAAGGTCTAAATACTAGAATTTGTCTGTTGCTGAAATTGGAGATCATTTACAGCCAATTGCTTGACAAGACCCTCTAGTGAAGGTCCAGAAGGTGCAGAGGTGGTTACATGTGGAGGGTTATGTGGTGGTGGTAGTGTTAACATTAATTGTTGTTTCACTAAATAATTAAGCTCATCAAGTTTGGTTTCTAGAGCTTTATTGTAAGAAGAAACCTGAATCTCATTCACACCTTTTGTTTGGACAAAATGTTTATAGTTGTAAATTGTTGGGAGTTGAGTGACATATTCTCAATCAAGACTTTGGCAACAGCCGGGGTCTTATCAAAAAGTGCTCCACCACTAGCAGCATCTAAAATGTTTCTATCCATTGGTAGAAATCCCTCATAGAAATATTGGATAAGTAACTGTTCGGTAATCTGGTGTTACAGACATCTGGACACTAATTGTTTGAATCTCTCCCAGTATTCGAACAATGACTCCATGTCAATCTGTCTAATACCACATATATCTTTTCTGATTGATGTAACTCTTAAGGCAGGAAAGTATCTATGTAGAAAGACTTTCTTCAAATCGTTCCAGGTTGTGACAAAATTAGGCTCAAGATAGTAAAACCAATCTTTGGCAGCTCCCTGTAGTTAAAGCGGGAAGGCTCTCAGCTTGATGTGATCTTCTGTAATTCCTTCAGGTCTCAAAGTTGTAGAGCACACAACCTGGAATTCTTTCAGATGCCTATACGGGTCCTCACCTACAAGACCATTAAACCTTGGCAACAAGTGTATCAAACCAGGTTTCAATTCAAAAGGTACAGTAACAACATGATATTTAATACATAAATTATTATAATTCATATCAGGAGCAGCAAGTTCTCTGAGAGTTCTTTGATCAGCCATGTTATCAAAAGGGAAAAAAGTTAACAAAGAATTAGAAATCAAAAAACTAATTCAGCAATGCAGTAAATAATTTGAAAAATATCAACAATTTCCCTAATTAGAAAAAGAATGGAAAAATAGAAAATCGAATAAAATAAAATCTAAAAATTATGAACATATAACTAAAAATCAAATCAAATCAGAATGAATCAATAAAAAAAAAATTTCGATTTTTTTGAAAATATGAAAATAGAAAATAAACCAAATAAAATAGAAAAATAACGAATTTGCGATTTTCAGAGTCAAAATCTTTTAGAATTCTATTCTAAATGAGTATTGTTCAACGATTTTTTTTTCTGATTTTCTGACAAAAAAATTCAGAGCAAATCGAAACAATAGCTTCCAAACTCACCTGGTAGGCTGAAACGCTTACCACTGCACTGCAACCCTGAAAATTAACACACAGTAACAAAAAACAAAAAACTCTAAAATTAAAATTCTAAAATTGGCTAAAATTAACAAGAATCCCCGGCAACGGCGGCAATTTGATCCGCTGTCGCGCACGGATAAAAAACGAGTATTTTTTAAAACAGTAGTAATGGTAACGACAACTCCAGTATCGTTCTCACAAGGATTCTTGTATTATTTCAACCAACTAAAGAAAAGGTTTATTGGGGGGGGGGGGGGGTTCAAGTTCTTATTTAGAATTCGATTAAGAAAATAAACGGTAAAATAAGTGATTATTAAAATAAGTGATTAAAACAGATTAATCTACCGGTTCGATTCCCAACTTATCATCGGTCATTACAATTCCAATTCCCTAAGCGGTTCCAATCTCTATTTGATTGCAATATTGACGAACAAGCATCGACAATACTACACGACTTATATTCCTAATTATCAAATTAAGCAAACGGTTAAAGATGACGCAAATTAACGAAAAAGCTAAGTTAATCCACGATTAAGGTAAGGAACATCGATCAATCAAATTAAATCCAATTTATTTTATAAGAACGAATTAATCAAACAAAAATTATAAAACGAATTGGAAAGGAATTGAATTATATCAAAAATTGTGATAAAATCTCAAAGGATTACGGAATTTGAAACCGGTAGATTTCCCCTCGGGATTAGTTCGCCATGGAATACCTGAAAGCAAAAGAAATTTCGTCAAAACTAGGGTAAAAAACTACTGTAGCATAGCAGCAAACCTTATAAATAGAATAAAGTTTATATTACACACTCAACTGGGTCAGAGACATAAACTAGGCCCAATAGATATAACCTAAAACAACTAAATTATTACAGTCAGAATTTCAACGAATTATTCGAGACTCAACCACTCGGAATCAGCTTCTTCATGCAACATGAAAGTTGTAGATCTTTTTCGTAGCTTTCCAACTACTGGTAGAACGCCTCGATCCGATTCCTGTAACTCCGGTTATGAATTTTTCATGAAAAGCTGCTAATGCTAAAAATAACAAACGAAAATCAAATAAGGCTAAAAATAAATTGAATTGTAAAAACATCATAAAATAGCAAAATAAACAAACCAAACTATAGAAATTATTAAGTCTAAACATAGAGAAGATGCATCAAAATGCATTGATCAATACTCTAGATGAAAACAAAGTCAATGTGGCTGAATTGAAGCCAGGACCCCCATACACTTGTAAACATTTAAACCCGTCCAATGGGAAGAACCCTGTTGAAACTAGAAAATGAAAAGTTTATTACTAGAACTTATACCTTCGATATCACAAAATGTGGCGAAATCTTTGGTATGTTAGTTAAGGATGGCCAAATACTAGTGCCTCCTGGTTTAAAAACCCCTCATCTAGAACAGAGGAAGAAAAGAGGTTTTTGCAAATATCATAACTTCTTGGGTCATAAGAGTTCTCAATGTTTTCTTTTCAAGGACTTGGTTCAGAAAGCTTTGAGCAAAGGAAGACTCCAATCTGGCGAGAAGCCAAAATCAACAATGAAAGTGGATGTCGACCCCATGAAAATGGAGGAAGCACACCATGCTGGGCCTCTTGAAATCCTGACGATGGACGCTACTGATGGATCCAACATGGACATCAAGAAGGAAGACCAAATCCTTGTTGTTGATGACTCTGATATCCAAAAAGTTTAACCCCAGGCTGAAGAGGGTTTTATCGACTTCCTGGAGCATTGCAACATGAACGACTCCAAAATTATGTTGTTCTCATACTACAACACGATATTCAATGAAGAGGCTGTGAAGAAGGTGGAAAGATCCTAAAGGACCAATCCTAGTCATGGACACGATGAAGGTCGAGCGACAAGGTTCACTCCTAACAGTGGGGGAAGGTCCTGTCGAAATGCGAACTACAGTAGGCAGTTCTAGTAGCCTCAGCAAAAGACCTTCAAGCAACTTGAAGGTGCACCAAAAGATAAATGGATGAAACCTACTAACCACAAGGGGGAAAGTAACCCAAAGTGGAAAGATGTTGACCCAAAACTTGGGATGCTGTTGAATGCTAAACATGTCTTATTTTGATCAATATTTCTTAGCATTTTTCACCTCATTTGTTATGTTTCAATGGATTTATTCCATGTTTCCATATTATTCTTCAATTATGTTGCAAATACCTTTGGTTGCTTTGATATGTGTTTTTGTGTGCAGAATTTAGGCATAAACTATCAAAGATTAAGACACAAGTGAATTGACAAGGAAGCCAAAGAAAAGAAGAAAATCAGCATGTTCATTGTGCGAACACTAGCAAGGTTAAGCGAATGTTCGTTGTGTGAGCTCCTGGAGAAGCCTCAGAGAACCATCTAAGATTAGAGGCAGTAGGAAAAGGATCCTAAGTTCGTTGTGCGAACTTGTAGTGAAGATGTTCACTGTGTGAAGAAGTGTTCACACTGCGAACTTATATATTTTCTCAGGGAATGTTTAACTATTCAGAGGCACTTTATGTGCCATACAAAGGTCTTCAAAGTGTGAAGAATGAGTTTGCACAGCGAACTTGACGGTTTTTAGTTGTACTATTTAAGTACTTTTTGCACTTTTTGGGGATAATAATCCAACATAACCCCAAATTCCACATAGAAACTCTAATTTCTGCATTTCTTCGTCAAAGAGTGATATTTTGCAAATAAAAGTTGGATTCGCATCCAAGATCGATTCTTCGACGTGGATTCTTATTCATCTTCTACCATTACTTGTAAAGCAAGCTACCTTGGTTGTGGGTAGATAATTTCCTTTGTATCAAAGGTAGAGGTAGCCTACCTTAGCTTTATGCATTTCTTTTGATTGACCTTGTATGTGAACAAGTGATGATTAATATATGATGAATATTTTTGTTCTTAATGATCCATTCTTGTTTTGTAAAACTCTAGACATAGATTTTATGGAACTTGACCAAAAATATTCATCTATCAATTCATAGATTGGAGAGATTGGTTTGTGGTTGATATTTTCTTTGTGTTGAACTTAAAGCTGCCTATATTGGTTGTTATATAGAGAGATCGTGTAGCAATGATTACGATATTGGGAGAATACATTATGATATTAATTGAATCTGACTTTACATGCAAGATTAAGAGAATATGTGTTAGTTAGGGTAAATGAAAACTACTTTTGATATACTTTATTAATCAAACATCTAAAATTTAATCTTTGATACTAAATCGTGACAATTTATGAAACAAACTTTAAAAAACCTTTTTCTTAAAACAGTAAACTAATGAACGACAAGCATCCCATATCAAAGCAATCCTTGTGGAGACGATAATAAAAAACCCCTTATTTTACTTCTAACAGATGCCAAAGGACATGACCAAGAAGGAAGCAAATAAAAGAACTCATGTGCCTCCAACCTATAAGGGAAAGAATTCCATGACCTGCACTCAATGGAGGCGCTTTCAAAGAAGGAAGAAAGCTGAAAGGGAGGCTCAAGTTAATGGGCATAGCGTGCCAACAGAAAAGCATGAGGCGACTGTGGAGAAGCCAAACCAAAAGCCCTTTTCTAAGAAGATTAACTAAGGTGTAAAACTACAGTTGGTCCCAAAAGTGGTGCGCAAATCCCATGTCAAAGGAGGACTGAGGGTGAGGGAAAAGACTTCTGAGTATTCTTCTCAGTCAGAGGACGAGGCTATAAATTACACCCCTAAACCAGACGAGGAAGACCCTCATCATGATGATCCTAAGTACTCTCTTGAGACTAAATATGCCTATGTAACCTTTCACGAGCCTCGACCAAGGAAAAAAGAGCCTGAGTATACCCCTGGTTCGGAAGATGAAATGGTTTAAGACAATTTCAGTGAACAGTTGAAAGGAGACCTCTAGATTAACTATAATATTGTATCAATGCTGCCTCTCAAGTACTACTGAGTGTCAGATGTCTCAGAGGTCGAGGAGGACTTTTCCCCAGATGAGGCTATCAATCAGAGGCTTCTCTACTACTAGGTTATGAACAACAGAGTAGTCAAAGAGCAACATGCAGTGTTTGAAAGGCCAGACCCTAGTATGATGTACCATTTGAAACCGCTCGTTATCAGGGAAAAGATGGATGCTAAAGTTGTCAATAAGGTGTTCGTAGATGGTGGCGCAACAGTTAACCTAATTCCAAACTCCGTCTTTAAGAAGCTAGGGAAGGCTGATGAAGATTTGAGACCCGATAACATGGTATTATCTAACTACAAAGGTAAAACCAACAACATCTTAGGCGTAATCCAAGTCGATCTGTCTGTAGGATCGACCTCTAGGCCAACCTTGTTCATGGTTATTAGAACCTATGCAAATTACAATTTACTCTTAGGTCATAAATGGATACATGGCACTGGGGTTGTGACATCGACCCTCCACCAAAGGGTCGCCATCTGGAGAGAGAATGGTATTATGGAAAATATTAAGGTTGACCAGAGTTACTACAAGGATGATATAGGAAAGGTTAGTAAGAAGGACTTCGATGGGAACATAGCAAAAATTCCACCATGCTATGCTGCAAAGGGGGTTTATACCTTTGAAGGAGGTTCGACCTATGCTCTAAATTTGCACCCTAAATATGGGTTTATTTGGTTTAAAGAGCAAGTATGTGTTGCCTGTCGAGGAGGGAAGTCCACCCCCACTGGGTGGACACTAGTAGATGAAGATATATGTTGAGTAACAAGCGTTGGCTCGGATCTCAGCCTATACGACTGAGAACAAAATAAACTTTGGCCCTAGATGCTGAGTTTTCTCAAAACATGGCTTGCAAATCCACTTTCGGCATTCATGAAAACTATGGAGAAGACCCTATTGTCCAAACAACAACTTCAGAGAGCCTGAACGCTCAACTGCATCTATGATAGCGAGCCTTTGAGGTTTGAAAAAGACCCGTTAGAAACCAATATTAAAATGCAAACCCAATATCCTCTGGAGGAAATAAATCCGGGTTAAGCAGCAGAAAAATGACCAACGTACATCAGCACGAAGATTGATCCAAAGTTGAAGCAGAAATTGGTCGAGTTATTGAAAAAATATAAAGATTGCTTTGCATGGGATTACAGTGAAATTTCAGGCCTGAGTCGAAGTATGGTGAAACTGAAGCTGCCAATAAAGCTTAGGAGAAAGCCAGTGAAGCAGTTTCTAAGGAGGTTTGCACCAGAGCTGATGTCAAAGATCAAGCAAGAAATCGAGAGGCTACTTAAGAGCAAGTTCGTAAGAATAGCCAGGTATGTTAACTTGTTAGCAAACATAGTCCCAATAATTAAGAAAAATGGTACCCTTAGGGTTTGCATAGATTTTAGAGATTTGAATAGTGTGACACCTAAGGATGAATATCCCATGCCCGTGGAAGAGATGCTGGTCGACTCAGCCGCAGGTCATGAGTACTTAAGTATGTTAGATGGGTACTCCAGATATAATCAAATATTTATAATTGAAGAGTATGTACCCAAACTGACATTTCGATGCCCAGGTGCGTTAGGAACCTACAAATGGATAATAATGCCATTTGGTTTAAAAAATGTTGGGGCGACTTACCAGCGTGCCATGAACTTAATGTTCCATGATTTTATTGAGACCTTTATGCAAGTCTTTATAGACGATATTGTTATAAAATCTTCCTTAGATGATGGTCACTTAGACCATCTTCAACAATCCTTTCAAAGGATGAGGAAACATGGTTTGAAAATGAATCCTTTGAAATATGCATTTTGTGTTGGTGCAGGGGACTTCTTGGGGTTTGTAGTACACCAAAAAGGCATATAGATCAACCAAAACAAGGTGAAAGCAATTGTCGATCTCAAGCTTCCTTCGATAAAGAAGTAGCTTCAGTATTTGTTGGGAAAAGTCAACTTCTTGAGGAGATTTATATCAATCCTAAGTGGTGAAGTATTATCATTTTTTCCGCTTCTTCGACTTAAGAAGGATAGTGATTTCTTTTGGGGAGTTGAGCAACAGGAGGCCTTCGACGCCATAAATCAGTATCTAATGAAGCCTCCAATATTGTTACCTCCAAGTAGAAATAGGAGCATGAAACTGTATATAACTGCAACAGATTCAAGAATAGGCAACATGTTAGCACAAGAGGATGATAATGGCGTCAAAAGAGCCATATATTATCTCATTCAAATCCTTACAGATGCAGAAACTAGGTATAACTTGATTGAAAAGTTATGTTTATGCCTGTATTTATCTTGTACAAAGTTAAAACATTATATAAATCCAATTGAAGTTTATGTTTATTTGCATTTTGATGTTATTAAGCATATGCTTTCAAAACCTATTTTCCATAGTCGAATAGGAAAATGGGCTTTAGCACTCACAGAATATTCATTGACTTATCACCCTTTGAAATCAGTAAAAGGTCGGGTTATTGTAGACTTTGTGTCAGGACGAGACAATGGAAGCTATATTTCAACGGATCCAGACATAAAGACGGTTGTAGAGTATGCGTCTTCATACTATCACCATAAAGTATTCCCACTAAGTTCAGATACAAGATTATGGGGGCATGCTCCAACAATGAGGTCGAATACGAGGCTTTAATAACAAGCCTCTAGATTCTACTAAACTTGGGGGCAAGGGAAGTAGAAATAAAAGGAGATTCACAACTGGTAGTTCGGCAGTTAAAAAAGGAGCACAAGTGCATAAAATAAAATTTGATGTTGTATTTCATACAAAACCGACTATTGAGACATTTCAAATATGTCTTGATCAGCCATATTCCTTGTTTGGAGAATCAAGAGGCTAACGACTTGGCTCAGATAGTTTCAGAATATAAGATCTCTAAAGAAAGGTTGAAGTTAAGGAAAAATTAATCCATGAGAATGAAGCCCATGATGCCTCATTAATGTCTAAACTTCAGGGGGTATAAGGGTACAATGGGTTACAAAGTGTGACGATTTGGAAGTCAATGAAACATTAAAATTTGAAGTTTAAGCCATCGACTAGATGTCAGAAAGGGACTAGTGAAAAACCATAGTAGATTATCTATTGAATACAATAGGGTGAACAGATAGAAAGATTAAGTACAGAGCCCTAAGTTATGTCGTAATGGGTAATAGATTGTTGAAAAAGACTCTTGAAGGACTCCTTTTGAAATGCATGGGAGAAAGTGAAGCCTATTTGGAAATTTCTGAAGCTCACGGAGGGTCATACATCAAGTTTGCCACAAAATGAAATGGTTGCTATGTTGACTAGGAGTATATTGGCCGTCTATGCTGAAGGATTGTATAGACTTCACCAAGGGTTGTCAAAAATGTCAAAAGCATTTAGATATTCAACATGTGCCTGCAAGTGAGTTGCACTCAATAATAAAGTCATGACCATTTAGAGGTTGGGCTATAGATATCATTGGCGAGATTAAACCTTCTTCGTCAAGGGGACATATGTATATCTTAGTGGGAATAAATTATTTCCCTAGTGAATAGAGGTCGTTCCTTTACCTAATGTCGACCGTGAAGAAGTGATAAGTTTCATCCAAAACCATATTATATATAAGTTTGGAATCTCTAAAACCATCACAACTGACCAAGGCTTAGTGTTTACTGGGCATAAAATGATGAATTTCCTACGACAGTGGGGTTTAAGCTTTTAACGTCAACACCATACTACGCCCAAGCCAATGGTCACATCGAAGCGGCCAAGAAAATATTGATTGGGTTAATTAAAAAGCATGTAGGGAAAAAGCCAAAAAAAAATTGGCATAAGACTTTGAACAAAGTCTTGTGGGTATGTTGAAATTATCCAAAAGAGTCGACTAACTCAATACCGTTTTGATTGGTGTATGGAAACGACACGGTTTTGCCTTTGAAAATTCACCTGAAGTTAGTCAGGATTCAGAGGCAATATGAGATCCCAACAGAGTTTTATTGGGGAATGGTGTTTGATGAGTTTACTCATTTGGATGAAGAGAGTTTAACTACTCTTGACGTTTTGATACGACAAAAAGAAAGGGTCGCTAAGGCCTATAATAAAACAAGTGAAGCCTAAAGCCTTTGGTGAAGGAGAATTAGTTTGGAAATTCATATTTCCTATGGACTGAAAGTACATAATTCTAGGCAAATGTGTTAGAACAAGATTTGATTCTGCATATGTATCTCTAAGTTTTGATGATAACAAGTCAGTATTTGTGTGAGAACAATTTTGGTACCCTAACAGTTTGTTATTGTGTATTTTTAGCAAAAAACTTTGATTCTTACTCTTGAACATGGAACGTTACAAGTTTCTGAATATATTAATCTAAATTGCTTCTGCTCAAACTTATGGATGAGAAGCTTCTAAGGAAACTGTATGTTGTTGTTGCAACGTTCTCTTGGCTCTTGCTTCTGACGTTTGACTCTGATCAACTCAAGTTTTCGAAGATTAGAAGATGAAGGTTTTAAAACTCTGAAGAATCTCAAGTCAGATATTGATGTGATCAAACTTCTGATTGATGATTAAAGTTTCTGAACTTAAGCTTCCGAAGATTAAAAGCTGAAGGTTCTAAAACTCTGAAGAATCTCAAGTCAGATATTGATGTGATAAAACTTTTGATTGATGATTGAAGTTTCTGAACTCAAGCTTCCAAAGATTAAAAGCTGAAGGTTCTAAAGCTTTGAAGAATCTCAAATCAGACATTGATATGATCAAGCTTCTGATTGATGATTGTAGTTTCTGAACTCAAGCAAAATTAACTCTTCTATCTCATGCTTCAAGAACGTTTTAGCCAAAATCCACTGAAGAATAGAAGATAAGAACGAGTTTATATGTGGGAAAAATAGTACATGGTACAAACCGATATTCCTTCCACTAAGCAGATTTCTTGGAGTAAGGAAATTGAGGTAGTACGACTCTTGTCCTCTCCGTATTAAACTGTTACTCAAGTTTTCATCTCATTCATGAAGAATACTAGATCTACCCTCCAACGGTTCTTATTTTTATTGGCTATATAAAGACTCGAAGACTTGAAGGGAAAAAAAGAAGACACATGCAAGACTGTTGTCATAACTTGTGCTAAAATTTTCTTTAAGTGTGTTATGTTTTTAACTTGTTTAAACCTGCTTATATATAAGCAATCTTTGTAAACACAACCTTATAATTAAATAGTTGTTTGTAATTCCTTAAGAGACCAGTTTGGTCAGAATCCTTGAGAAGACATAGATTGTGTGTCCTTGTGGTTTGTTAGTCACCAACGGTTGTTAGTGCAGTTGTAATCAGTTGATTATAGTGGATTCAGTCTTTGGGTATAAGGAGAAATCACCTTGGCAGATGGATTGGATTAACTTTGAGATTTTTAAGTGAACTAGTATAAAAATCATAGTGTGTATCTCTTTGTTTTTGAATAGCTGTGGTTTTTATTGAGTGAGTAAAAAGCTTTTGTTTTTGAAAACCCCAATTCAAACCCCCTTTTCTTATGTTTTTCTCACCTTCAATTAGCATTAGAGCTCCAATTCTGATTGTGGTAAAAATTTATCAAACACTTAACCGTGTTCAGTACCGATCCAGTGTGTGTGAGAAACAATGGCTACTGCTACTATTTCAGTAGAGAAAGATCACTACAGTGCCAAACCACCAGTCTTTGATGGTGACAAGTTTGACTATTGGAAAGATAGAATCGAAAGTTTCTTTCTTGGCTATGATGTAGATCTTTGGGATCTTGTTGTTGATGGCTACAATTATCATGTTAATGCTGCAGGAGAAAAAATGTCAAGAAGTGCTATGACTGATCAACAAAAGAAAGATTATAAGAATCATCACAAGGCATGAACTATACTGCTAAGTGCTATCTCTTATACTTAGTATGAGAAGATAACAAACAGAGATACTGCCAAGTCCATCTTTTATTCTCTAAGAATGACTCATGAAGGAAACGCTTAAGTTAAGGAGACAGAGGCCATTGCTTTAATCCAGAAATATGAGGCATTCAGAATGGAGGATGATGAAACAATTGGAACTATGTTTTCAAGGTTTCAAATGCTAGTTGTGGGACTCAAGGTTCTAAACAAAGGATACTCAACTGCTGACTGTAACGGGGAAATTCGTGAGTGTAAGCAATTGATTAACTTAACTAAAAAATGCAAGAGTCGCCACCGCACTTTTATTTTATCCAAAAAAGGAAAGAAAAAAGAGCAAACAAAACGTAAGAGTTCTAAAACATGAACAAAAATAGAGATCTGGGTAAGGGGGTTGGTTACGCAATGGGAAGGTGTTAGCATCCAAAACGTCTATAGTACTCTATATGAGCCCTTTGAAATATCTACACTTTTTGGTTTGAAAAAGGTTTGTTTGAAAAGAGATTTGGGAGATGAGAAGAGAATTATTTTAAAGATTTTTGTGTTTGGAGAGACTTATCGCCTCATGCCTACGTACCCAGAAAGTGCAATATAGGATCAAAACCCCGTAGTTCATGACACAAATAACAAATATTTGTTGGTTTTGATTGATTTTAAATGTAAAGGCAAGTTGTCATTTTAAGGAAAAAAACTACGACTAGTCGCCCATAAGTATAAGACAACATTTGCATCACCTAAAGATAGAGGATTTGGCTTGGATTGAAATTAACAAGTCTATCACTCAACAGCTAAGTGGAAAATGTCAACATCTTAATACTATGAGGAATAGGAGAATCATATCTCAACTATGGAAATGACTCATGTCTAAACTTTATGAAAAGTTTTAAAATGAAAAGTGTGCAAAGGCACAAAAAGTTTGAATGTGGTTGATCTTTTTGAAAGTCTTTTTGAAATTGGTCAAAAGCACCTAAAATAAATTGAACAATTCATTTTAAAGGTAGATTTGAATTATTGAATGTTTATCCAACTTCATCTATACCTTAAGTCCAATGAATTTAAAGAGGAAAAAGACCTTTAAAAGTGCATTCCAAGGCAAAAATCAATAGGAAATGGAAGAAAAAGAAGAAAGAACCAAAACAGTCCCAAAACAAAGCCAACATGCAAAATCAACACTCGGTAATCGATTACCCTAAGTTGGTAATCAATTACCACTGCTAAAATATCAGCAAAATAGTCTAAAAATATGCAGAAACTTGATCAATCATTTCTTCAAACACCTCATGATCAAGGAAGCAATTGAGCACGAAAATTCAAGTAAAATAACAGCAATCAACACCAATAGAATAAAATTTGTAAGATCCAAAGATCAAGCAACAAGAAATTACCACTCCAAATATGGAAATTCTTCAAATCAGATCCACAAACCACACTTTAAAGCCTTGATCTACTAGAATTGATGATGAAAAAGTTAATGGATGAAGGTTTAGCTTAAAGATTAGTAAGTTATAATGATGAACTTGCTAACTTTCAAAGGAAGAAAGAGCTTTGGTGAATTTGGTAATTGGAGAAAAATTTAGAGTCAAGAAAGAATTTGACAAGGTGAATTTGGCTATCAAAAGCTTATGAAATGAGAGAAATGAGACCTCTATTTATAGGGTTTAGGCTTGGAAAATTTGGTGGATTGGAATTTGGTTTGGAATCAAAATTAGACTTGTAATTTGAATTTGGAGGGAAATTAATGATCAAGTGGTGATTAGTGAAGGTGTATGGTGGGAATTAATTATGATGAGGTAGGGGAATTAAAATGAAGTGATCTAGAATATTATCATGTTGCAATATTCGAATTTGGTGTCAAAATGCTGCAAAATTTGAATTTTCCTAATTTTCACAAAATTCGCACAAGGTAATCGATTACCACAGGCAAAAATGGTAATAAAAAAAATCCTTTTTTGATGTGTTGTCTTGGCTCTGGTTCGATTCTTTTGCTTCTCAAAGAAGGCATGGAAATAAACACATGAACCTTGAAGTCTCTTGAATAAAAATCAATCAAATCTTGGGAAACTCTTCATCATATGATTTTGAAATGGTTGTAGATCAACTTTGACTTTGTTCAGATAAAATTCATTTGGGCTAAGGGACTGATATTTGATATTTTTGCTCCAAAATCTTCCTGAAGAAGTTAGTAAAGGAAAAACAAACTTTTTTTTTTGGATTTTAATCAATCGTTAGTAAACATAAACACAAACAAGACAACAGAGGTGTCCGGTGATCTCTCAAGAAAAAACCTGCAAAGGAAGGCAAGAGAACCAAAGCTTGTGATCTTGTTTGTGGCATGAGATGCAAATAACATGTGGGATCTTAGGGATAAAAATTAAGGTATTACACTGACCATGTCAAAAAGGTCATCAGAAGCCTTCCTAAGAAGTGGAGACCTATGATAACTGCCTTGAAACTATCTAAAGATCTTAACAGTATCAGTCTTAAAGAACTTGTTAGTTATTTGAGAAGTCATGAGATAGAGTTTGAGGGAGATGAACCTCAAAGGAAAGAAAATTCAGTTACTTTGAAATCCAACTCTGAAAAGTCAAGGGCTTATCAAGCTAACGAAATCTCATAAGATTCTGATGAAGATTCAGAAGATGATGATGAACTTTCATTAATTTCTTGAAGGGTCAACAAACTCTGGAAGAATATAAAAAATGGTCAAGGAAAGTTCAAAGGAGCTAGAAGGATTGTTGGTCGTTCTGACTCAATGTCAGCTCAAAGGAAGTTAAGTTCAGGAAAAAAGTTATTTGCTATGAATGCAAAGAGCCAGGTCATTACAAAAATTAATGTCCAAAGCTCAAGAAAGACAAAAAGCACAAAAAGAATTCTGTCAAAGGCAAGAAAGGACTCATGGCTACCTCGGACGACTCTGATTCGGAAGAACAAGCTAATGTTGCACTGTTGGCAACAACCTCTTATGCTAGAGTCTCTGGGGAATTCGAAGACAACGTATTATCAGGCTCAAAAACAGAATCTGATCATGATTCTGAAGAGTGGGTATCTAAGCAAAAGATAATTTATGTTGCAGACATCCTTAACAGCTCAATTGAGACACCAATCATGGTACCTGGATAGTGGTTGCTTGCGACACATGACAGAAATGAGGCATATGTTCCAAAGTTTGGAACTTAAGTCTGGAGGCTTCATTGGTTTCAAAGGGAACCAAAAAGGAAAACTCATTGGCTCTAGAACTATCGGTAATGGTAAACTTCCCTCTATTACTAATGTTCTTCTGGTCTATGTTTTGATGCATAACTTATTGTCTATCAGTCAGCTTTGCGACAATGGTTATGATATCATCTTTAATAAAAAGTTCTGTAAGTTGTTAGTCAGAAAGATGGCTTAATCCTTTTTACCGAAAAGAGGGAAAACAAAATTTACAAGATTAGACTTTCTGATCTCTGTGAACAGAATGTCAAATGCTTAGTGTCTGTTAATGAAGAGAAATGGGTATCGCATATACGTTTGGACCATGTTAGCATGAGGAGGATTTCTTAGCTAAATAAGCTTGAACTAGTCAGAGGCTTACCAAACCTGAAGTTTTCTTCAGATGCTCTTTGTGAAGCATGTCAAAAAGGCAAGTTCTCTAAAACTTCCTTTAAAGAAAAAAAATGTTGTTTCCACCTCTAAACTGTTAGAACTTCTACACATTGATTTGTCTGGGCTAGTGAAAACTGCTTCAATCAGTGGAAAGAAGTATGGATTAGTTATAGTTGATGACTATAGTCATTGGACATGGGTAAAGTTCTTGAAATACAAGGATGAGTCGCATTCTGTGTTCTCTACCTTTTTCTCTCAAGTGAAAACATAGAAGAATTACAAAATAGTCAAAGTTAGAAGTGATCATGGAGGAGAATTTGAGAACATATACTTTAAGGATCTATTTGATTCTTATGGCATTTCCCATGATTTCTCCTGTCCTAGAACTCCACAACAAAATGGAGTTGTAGAAAGGAAGAATAGGACTTTGCAAGAAATGACTCGTACCATGATCCAAGAAAGTGATATGGCTAAGCATTTCAGGGCAGAGGTAGTAAACATAACATGTTACATTCAAAACAAGGTTTCTATTAGACCCATTTTGGATAAGACTCCTTATGAATTATGGAAGAACAGAAAGCCCAACATATCTTACTTTCATCTCTTTGACTGTACATGTTATATGTTAAACACTAAGGAGAATCATAGCAAGTTTGATTCTAAGGCTCAAAAGTGTTTCTTGTTAGGATATTCTGAATGCTTAAAAGGTTGTAGAATTTATAACATAGAAACACAAATTGTTGAAGAATCAATTCATGTTAGATTCAATGACAAGCTTGACCCTAAAAAGTCAAAGCTAGTTGAGAAACTTGCAGATTTAGACATCATCTTCTCAGAACCTAAAGATAAAGACTCTGAAGATAAAGATACAGCTGCTGAAACTAAAGACTTAGAAACAACTCAATCAGAAACTGTTGTTGGAACATCTCATCAGAAGAAAAGCAGACCAAGAACCTCTCATTCTGAATAATTGATTCTAGGAGATAAAGACGAGTCAGTCAGAACCAGGTCATCATTCAAATCTTCTGAATAAACTCTTCTTGGCTTGGTCTCTCTCATTGAACCAACCTCTATAGAAGAATCTCTTTAAGACAACGCCTGGATTCTAGCTATAGAAGAAGTAAATCAATTCACCAAAAATTATGTTTGGGATTTTGTTAATAAACCAAAAGGTGTCCACGTCGTTGGAACCAGATGGGTGTTCAGAATTAAGCTTAATGAAAAAGGTGAGGTCGTAAGAAAAAAAGGATGACTGGTAGCACAAGGTTATAGTCAGCAAGAAGGAATAGACTATACATAAACCTTTGCACCAATTGCAAGGTTAGAACATATTCGTCTCTTAGTTTCTTTTGTTGTAAATCATAACATTACTTTATATCAGATGGATGTAAAGAGTGCATTCTTAAACGAGTATATTTTTGAAAAAGTGTATGTGCACCAACCTCCTGGTTTTGGAAGTTCTGAAAAACTATATTTCGATTTTAAATATAAAAAATTGTTATACGGTCGGAAACAAGCTTCTAGAGCTTGGTATGAAAGGCTAAGTAACTTTCTTTTGGAAAATAAATTTACCAGAGGAAAAATGGATACAACACTCTTTTAAAAAACCTATAAAAATGACATTCTGGTTGTACAAATTTACATTGATGATATTATATTTGGTTCTGCTAATATTTACTTATGCAAGGAATTTTCTAAGTTAATGCAGGATGAATTTGAAATGAGCTTGATGGGATAACTGAAGTTCTTTCTGGGTATTCAAATTGATCAACAAACTGAAGGAACATATATCCATAAAAGCAAATATACCAAGGAAGTTCTGAAGAAATTCAACATGTCATAATGCAAGCTAGCAAAAACTCCAATGCATCCTACGTGTATTCTGGAGAAAGAAGAGGTAAGCGGTAAGGTAGAATAAAAGCTATACAGAGGTATGATTGGATCTCTCCTTTATCTGACTACTTCTTGACCAAACATCCTATTCAGCATGTGCCTATGTGCCCGTTTCAAATAAGATCCTAGAGAAACTCACTTAATAGTTGTTAAGAGAATCTTTAACTATCTGAAAGGTACTTCTAACCTTGGGTTATTCTATATAAAATCATCTTAGTACATACTAGTAGGCTATTGTGATGCTGATTATGCTGGAGACAGAATAGAAAGAAAAAGTACTTCTGGAAGTTTTTAATTTCTAGGAGACAACCTGATCTCATGGTCCAGCAAAAGACAGTCTATAAATGCTTTAACAACTGATTAAGCTGAATATATTGCAGCTTCCGGATGTAGCATACAGATTCTTTGGATGAAAAGTTAGTTAAAAGATTATCATATTTCTGAGAGTAACATTCCTATCTTCTGTGATAATACTTCTTCTATTTTCCTTTCAAAGAATCCTATTACGCATTCTAGGGCTAAATATATTGAAGTAAAACGTCACTTTTTTACGTGACTATGTTAAGAATGACATTTTTTTATTTAAAATTTGTGGATACAGACCACTAGTGGGCTGATATTTTCACAAAACCCCTTACTGAAGATAAATTCGTATTCATTTTGAAAACTTATTTATAAAACCGTGTCCAAAATGAGTTGATAAAATTTCAATGTGTCAAGTCACCAGAACTTCTGAAATAAGATTCTTATGAATTTATTTGTTTATTTTATTACACGTTTGGTTCTAAAACATGAGCTTTCTGAAGTAAGGAATTTTCATGAATTAGAATGTTTCTTTTCAGAAGAAAATCTTTTGATTTGTCTTCTGGATTGTGAACAGTTATAACATTAATTGTTGTCTTTTCATCTGAGAACGTGAGAACGCTAGTGGTGACAACTGTCCCATTTAATGAACATGTGTAATCATGATTTGACGCATTGGGTTTGGTAACCTACTTGAGAATAGGTTAAATCTTTGTGTCTTCCCCTATTACCGTGCATTCATTAAGACATATGTGAGTTAAAGATTTGTTAAGACTAAGTGTTTCTACTCTCAATCTTTACTCATTGTCATATTTTTTTGCCACTTTTAAGTATATATTTATTCGTATTTATTGACTGATGTTAAGACTTGAACAACATATACCTAATCTATGACCTTTTGGATATTCCTTTCATAAGAGACAACTTCACCCATTTCCTATTCTTTGATAACTAATTCTCTTACTCTACCTGTGTCCTACGTCACTTATTTGGGAAATGATGAATTTTCATATCAGTTCATCTAAATTTTATTGCTATTTATTGTTGATATATATATATCAACTCCTCCTCATTTCTCTTCCTCAGTCTCTCAAATCTCTCTTATCCTGTTTTTGTCACTGTGTCTATCAAAACCTTTTATGGAAATGAAGAAGTCATGGAAGTAATATCTGAGAAAAGGCCTAACCTTCTCAGACTCATAGATTCCAGTTTGAACATATCTACCATCATGCAGATTCAAGGATGGTCTGGTTACTATGCAATCTTTCATGGACCCATCTATCATATCCTTGTGAAGGAATTTTGGACATATGCAAGGATTGGCGAAGATGACAACTCTATCTGGTCTTCTGTTTATGGAGTTTCGTTTATCATAAAACCTACCTCCATTGTTGAAGCTATCAACTATGTCCAATCTGGAGTCACCGTTGAAGATTTTCGTCTAACCTACTCCTTTGTTGAAGAACTCATTGTTATTCATGATGTTTCTCTTCATAGATATGAACCTTACAATCCTGAAAGGCTCTTTCCCATCGCTAAAATGTGGTTTCAACTCCTGCTAACCAACTTTCAACCCTGAGGAGTGGCCAAAGATGTTATGTCTCATGATGAAAATTTTTTATCTACTTCCTTATGTACAACATTTGCGTAAACCTGCCTCAAACTATCTTCAATCATCTGAAGTAGTCTTTTGAAATCTCCAGAAATCAGCATAAGTCCTTCATTCCTTATGGAAGAATTTTGTCTGAGCTATTCTTCAAGGCTGAAATCATTGGATTAGCCAAAAGACTTGGACCAAAAAATGTTGCGGTTGAAGAAATATGCGAAAGAGTTGATAAGGTGCAGAATTTTTTATGATTGGTAGGCTGGTGTTCTTGTTGGTGTATTAGAGTCTGTTCTCTCATTTCAAGTGTTTGGTTAACCGTTTTGTTTGTCTGACTATCTGTCGTTTGTTTGGTTATTTTAGTGGTTATCTTGTTTTGCTCCTTGCAAATGTACTTTTGCGCCTCTAGCATTATTCCCGTTAATCAATGAATATTATCCTTTTGTATCATCTGTTGCATTTTATTGCATTTCTTTTTGATTGCTGACAAAAAGGGGGAGAAAGTATTGATTTTGATATACCTTATTTCTCTTGAATCAAACCCAAACATTCCAAATATTTGCACTAACCCTTGTTTAAAAGGATATTATGTTAGTTATTTTTCTTTCAGGAAAAAATTATGTTATATCAGAAATACCTGAAAAATCAAAACATAATATATGAAACCCAAACTCTGAAGATATGCTAGCTTCTAAAAAGTTCTAAATCATCATGAGTGAGAAAAGACTTCAAGGATAAATCAAGTTTATTCAATTAATCAGAAATAAAACCCATAAGAAGTTGATATGCGCTAATTTCAAGAAACTTCTGACAGATAAACCAGTTCTTTTGAACAGAAGGTTCATCTACTCCTACAAAAGGTTAATCAGGGAAGTGTTTTTTCATTCTAATAAAGCTTCTGATGTAATCAAGCTTCTGATTGATGATTGAAGTTTCTGAACTCAAGGTTCCAAATATTAAAATTTGAAGGTTCTAAAGCTCAGAAGAATCTTAAATTAGATATTGATATGATCAAGCTTCTGATTGATGATTGTAGTTTCTGAACTCAAGCAAAATCAACTCTTCTATCTCATATTTTAAACAATGTTTTATCCAAAAGCCACTGAAGAATAAAAGATAAGAAGGAGTTTATACGTGGGAAAAATAGTACATGGTACAAACCTATATTCCTTCCACTAAGTGGATTTTATGGAGTAAGGAAATTGAGGTAGTACGATTCTTGTGCCCTCCTAACTAAACTGTTACTCAAGTCGCCAGCTCATTCATGAAGAATATCAGATCTGCCCTCCAAAGGATCTTTTTTTAATTGGCTATATAAAGACTTGAAGACTTGAAGAAAAAAAAGAAGACACATGCAAGATTGTTGTCATAACTTGTGCTAAATTTTTTTTAAGTGTATTATGCTTTTAACTTGCTTATACCTGCTTATATATAAGCAGTTTTTTTTAAACACAACCTTGTAATCAAGTAGTTGTTTGTAATTCCTTAAGGGACCAGTTAGGTTAGAATCCTTGAGAAGACATAGATTGTATGCCTTTGTGGTTTGTTAGTCACCATTGATTGCTAGTTTAGTTGCAATCAATTGACTATCGTGAATTAAGTCCTTGAGTATAAGGCAAAATCACCTTGGCGAGTGGACTGAATTAACTTTGAGATTTTCAAGTGAAATAAGATAAAAATCGAAGCGTATTTCTCTTTTTTGTTGAATAGCTGCGGTTTTTATTGAGTGAGTAAAAAGCTTTTGTTTTTTAAAACCCTAATTCAACCCCTCCCCCCCCCCCCCCCTTTCTTGTGTTTTTATCACCTTTAAAATAGTCCCCAAACAGAGAAGGGACTTTCAAAATATTACAAACATAGAAAATAATTGGAAAATCCTGCGAATAATTGGAAAATCTTGGAGGTTCGAATCCTGCGAATAAATGGAAAATAATTGAAGCCATATCAACCTACTTTGTAGGAAATTCATGTAAACATAGAAAAATAAACAAAGTTTAGAAATAAAGAGGCCCCCATGAAAGATGGCCTTTAGCATTAATTAAAGGTGTGCTTGGAAAGGCATTATAAAAAATTACATCAAAGGGGAAACATCACCACAGGAGGCGGAAGATAAATAGCAAAAAAATAAAATTGTTATCCTAAAAGGGGAGCTGAGGTCTGAGTCGCTCGTATAGGGTTTTAGCCGAGAAGATTTGACATTTGATTTGGGAGATGGTTAAGTAATAAATTGAAAGCACACTATCAAGAACAACAAGAGTATCCAGATAGTGGAATGTCTTCTTGGTTTCCTTATCTAGTTGCGTTTGACTAGTCTTTCTCAGATCAGTCTTTTCAGCCTCGACATTTTGGATCTTCTGTTGCAGCTCCTTAATTTCCTTTCTCCACCCAACAATCTTTTCATCCAAAGTTGTGACGATGATGTCCTCCAAACAAAGACTCCCTTCAAGAGCCTTAGCATGTTGATCAGATTCGTTCGCTAGAGTCCATTCTTGGTTTCTCTCAGTCGCTTTAGGCGCCCTCTTTGTTTTAGCATCATGAAGGCGTTGATAGTCAGTGTGTTCTTGGTCGAAGAGAGGACTAAAAGTCACCAAGAAATCAACCACTTCAGTAGGAGCATTTGAAGTACAGTAGTAGTTGGGATCAAAGTCGTTGGGGTTAAAGCGAAGTCTACTTTCACAACGAGGGGTGAGCCACTGTAGCCAATCGTCCTCAGAATATACAATGGTGCTTACAAATACCAAATTGAGTCGTTAGGGGATGGTTTTACAAATACCAAATTGGGTTGATAAGCAATGATCCTCACATGCTCTTTGACATATTCGAGGCGAACGAACTAAAGTCAAACTGTCAAGAAGGATGACCATATCCTTTTGGTTTCCTTGTCTTTGTCACCATTTCCTAAGAGTGATCGATGTAAGTGCTCTTGATTGGCTGCATTTTATGGCAAAACATTAGAGTTTACATGTATGTCATACTGAATGTTAAGACATACATAATGATGTGTGTGCAGAGTAAGTTGACTTAGCTAAATGTTAGTTAAGTTGAATGTCATGTAGAATGTCATGACACTGACCGTATGACATCCAGCGAGCAGATTTGTTTTCTGGTAGCTGGAAATCAGGAAACTTATTATAAGCTCAAGCTGAAAGACAGGAGACATTTTAGAAGCCCTAAAGCGAAACAAATGCTCCTGAATTAAATGGAAAGCGTGCAAATGATTAAAGAATAGGGTTTGGTATGTTAAACCTAATTTGTGCACCCAGGCTTAAGGACTGACTGCTGCTATAAAAATAGAAAGAGCAATCCTAGAAGAGCAGCTCTTGACAGAAGATCAGAGTGTGCATATAGAGAGTCCTTGTGAGTGAAGAAGGTTGTTCTTCACGTAAGTATTGTGAGTGAAGAAAGTGTGTTCTTCACGTGTAAATTGAGTCTTAGGAATACTTGTTTACCAAGCAACTGTCTGCTGCATTGGTTAGGTAGGTTCTAAGTTGTGTCTCACTCAAAGCTGTTAAGCAAGAGTATGTGTGTCCCTTGATCAAAGCTTTGAAGGAAGATCAAGGTGTGTATGAAGTGTTTCTTCATCTTTATTATGTAACTGTAATTGGATATCACCGTGGTGTGATTGAGGGGGAGTGAGTGGGAATACTCAGGTCTAGAGTGTCTCTAGGTTGAAGTGTCATTGGGTAGGTCTTAAGTGAGGAGTGCAAACTGGGATTGTTTGGATCTGAATTAATTCTACTGATAGTGAATTTCCTCTCTGGCTTGGTAGCCCCCCAGATGTAAGTGTTGTTGACACTGAACTGGGTGAACAATTGTTGTGTTATTTACTGCTTTTACTTATAGTGTAATTAGTTAGTACAGTAGTCAATGTCATAGTGGATGTTATAACTTTGGTAATAACATCCATCGTGTGCTTGCCAGAATTTCAGTTGGCATCAGAGCATGCATCCTGCCTATTAATTTCTGGTGAGATCTAGGGAAGATAAATTCTGGTACTATGGATAAAGACATAGGATTCACAAATAGACCTCCAATTCTGGATGGCTCTAATTATGACTATTGGAAACCTAGGGTGATTGCCTTCTTAAAGTCTTTAGGCAGCAAGGCATGGAGAGCTGCAAACTCTGGCTGGGAACATCCTATGAAGACTGACAAGGATGGAGTATCCGTGTTAATCCCTGAAGAGGAATGGAACAAAGAGCAAGAGGCCTTAGCTCTTGGGAACTCTAAAGCATTGAATGCACTATTCAATGGAATAGACAAAAACATCTTCAGACTGGTACACCATTGTGAACTGGCTAAGGAGGTCTGGGACACTCTCAGAACAACTCATGAGGGAACCTCAAAAGTGAAGATGTCTAGACTTCAAATGCTGACCACAAAATTTGAAAGTCTAAGGATGAAAGAGGATGAGACTATTCATGAGTTTTACATGAATGTTCTTGAACTTGCAAATACCTCAGGAGCCTTGGGAGAAAAGATGGCTGAAGAGAAGCTTGTAAGGAAGATTCTCAGGTCCTTACCTAAAAGGTTTGCCATGAAAGTAACATCCATTGAAGAAGCCCAAGACATATACAACATGAAAGTGGATGAACTCATAGGTTCTCTCCAAATATTTGAGATGGGCATGTGTGATCAAACTGTAGAGAAAAAGAGCAAAAGCATAGATCTTATCTCAAACACTGCTGAGGATTCAGAAGAAGAGGGTGGTGAAAAAGAGGAGAATTTGTCAGAGGCCATAGCTTTGCTTGGAAGACAATTTAATAAATTGATCAAAAGGATATATCACAAGTATAAACCTTATGCCAAGAACATGCCTTCTGACATCAGCAGAAGGGATAAGTCTGAAGAAATATCCAGCCAAAGTAAAGGAGTTTGATGCCATGAATGTGAGGCATATGGACACATTAGAAAGGAATGTCCCACTTACCTTAAAAAGAAGGGAAAAGGCCTAACTATCACCTGGTCTGATGGAGACTCTGAAAGTGGATTAGAAAAGGAGTATGACAGGCATGTCACTATTCTAAATAGTGTATGTTCATCTGATGATGACTCAAGTGAGGATGAACTGACTTTTGATGAGCTTGCAGCTTCATACAAACAACTGTGTTTCAAAAGTGCAGAGGTATGCGAACAAGGAGAAAATCAGAAAAGGATCATTAAGAAGTTGGAGGTTGAGAAGAAGGAACATCTTGCAACAATAGACTCACTCAACAGTGAGGTCAGCCTGTTGAACTGTAAACTTGAGCAGATGACAAGATCAATCAGGATGCTAAACCCTGGGTCTGACACTCTTGAAAAAATTCTACAGAGTGGTCAGATAGCAGGAGACATGTCTGGACTAGGGTTTGTTGATGAACAAAAACCCATCTTGGGGTTCAAGAGACCAGAGTCTGAAAATCAGAGGTCAAACCAGATGTCACGACCAATGTCACAACATCAGAGGAACAAGAACGTGAAGTAGACAAGAAGAAAGTTCCAAAGGTGGAGGTGTCATTACTGTGGAAAATTTGGTCACCTAGAGCCTTTTTGCCTCAAGTTGCATGGATATCCTATTCACACTCATCAAAGGGCTCCTGCCAAGAAGCAACAATGGGTGACAAAGGAGGTTAGTATGATATCTCACACCTCCCTAAGAGTGTCATCTAAAGAAGACTAGTACTTTAATAGTGGTTGTTATAAACACATGACTGGCATAAAGAATCTGTTGGTGGACATCAAACCTCATTCAACTAGTTATGTGACTTTTGGTGATGGAGCAAAAGGAGAGATCAAAGGGCTTGGGAAACTAGACTGCCCTGGAGTACCTAACCTGGACAATGTATTGCTAGTGAAAGGACTAACTGCCAACTTGATCAGCATTAGTCAGCTCTGTGATCAAGGACTAAGTGTGAAATTCACTAAAGAAGAATGTGTGGTCACAAATGGTGATAATGAAGAAGTAATGAAGGGGTCTAGATCTAAAGACAGCTGTTACTTATGGGAGCCTAAGGACTTAAGTAGATCCACAACATGCTCTATGGCCAGAGAAGAAAAGGAGGTAAAGTTGTGGCATCAAAAACTTGGGCACCTTCATCTAAGAGGAATGAAGAAGATCATCTCCAAGGAGGCTGTGAGAGGAATTCCAAAACTAACTATTGATGAAGGAAAGGTATGCGGTGACTGTCAAGTAGGCAAGCAAACCGAGACATCTCATTCAAGGGTTGGTCACCTGATTACCTCCAGAGTTCTGGAACTATTGCACATGGACTTGATGGGACCAATGCAAGTAGAAAGTCTTGGTGGTAAAAAGTGTGCCTATGTAGTTGTGGATGACTGCTCCAGATACACCTGGATAAGCTTCATCAGAGAAAAATCAGATGTATTTGAAGTCTTTAAGGAGCTTTGTATCAGATTCTAAAGAGAAAAGGAATGTGGTGCGGTCAGGATCAAAAGTGATCATGGCAAGGAGTTTGAAAACTCCAAGTTTGCTGAGTTCTACTCATCCGAAGGGATCAGCCATGAGTTTTCCTCTCCTATTACTCCTCAGCAAAATGGAGTAGTGGAAAGGAAAAATAGGAATATCCAAGAATCTGCCAGAGCCATGATACATGCAAAGAAATTACCTATGCATTTTTGGGCAGAGGCTATGAACACAACTTGCTATGTTCACAACAGAGTGACCTTGAGAAAAGGAACATCATCTACTTTGTATGAAATGTGGAAAGGAAGGAAACCAATTATGAAGTACTTCCATGTGTTTGGGAGCAAGTGTTACATCTTGACAGATCGTGAACAAAGGAGGAAAATGGATCCCAAATCAACAGCATAGCTTATAGAGTGTACAACTCCAGAACAAAAGTCTTGATGGAATCCATTAATGTTATCATTTATGATCAGTATGAAGAAATCAATGTCATAGAGGATGTTGGAACATTGCTTGAGACACCAGCTGATGGTATAGTAAATACTGAAGATATTCAAGCTGTAACTCCAGATTCTGAACCAGAAACTATCATCAGAGAACCTTCTATCAGAATCTTGAAAGATCATCCCAAAGATCTTATCATTGGAGACCTCAACAGTGGGGTAAGGACTAGAGCTAGAGACATCGTCTCAAATTCATGTTTTGTGTCCAAGATTGAACCCAAAAATGTGAAGGAAGCCTTAACTGATGAATACTTGATCAAGGCCATGCAAGATGAATTGGAACAGTTTAAAAGACATGAAGTATGGGAACTGGTGCCAAGACCTGAAGGAACAAACATCATTGGCACCAAATGGATTTACAAGAACAAATCAGATGAATAAGGAATTGTAGTCAGAAACAAGGCTAGACTGGTGGCACAGGGGTACACTCAAGTAGAAGGAATTGATTTTGATGAAACCTTTGCACCAGTTGCAAGACTTGAGTCCATCAGGCTACTATTAGGAATTGCCTGCATTCTAAAATTTAAACTGTTCCAAATGGATGTGAAAAGTGCATTTCTGAATGGATATCTAAATGAGGAAGTATATGTAGCACAACCCAAGGGATTTGAGGATCCTAACTTGATAGACCATGTATAAAAGTTAAGGAAGGCTCTCTATGGATTGAAGCAAGCTCCTAAGGCTTGGTATGAAAGATTGATTGAGTTTCTTACTACCCATGGATACAGGAAAGGAGGAATAGGCAAGACCCTCTTTGTGAAAAATGAGGAGGGAAAACTCATGATTGCTCAAACCTATGTGGATGACATAGTCTTTGGTGGAATGTCTGAGAAATTGGTTAAACAATTTGTCAATCAGATGCAATCTAAGTTTGAGATGAGTTTGTATGGAAATCTAACTTACTTTCTTGGGCTGCAAGTCAAGCAAATGGAGGAGTCTATATTTCTCTCCCAAAGTAAGTATACCAAAAGCATAGTAAAAAAGTTTGGCTTGGATAATGCTGGTCACAAAAGAACACCTGCACCTACTCATCTGAAGTTATCAAAAGATGAAAGTGGTACTAGTGTGGATCAAAGCCTGTACAGAAGCATGATTGGAAGCTTGTTGTATCTAACAGCCAGCAGACCTGATATTGCATTTACAGTTGGTGTATGTGCCAAATATCAAGCAAACCATAAGGTAAGTCACATAAATCAAGTCAAAAGGATTCTCAAATATGTGAATGGAACCTGTGATTATGGTATACTTTACACACATGGGTGTGATCCTACATTGTCTATATATTGTGATGCTGACTGGGCTGGCAGTGCTGATGATAAAAAGAGCACCTTTGGTGGATGTTTTTTCTTGGGGAATAATCTCATATCATGGTTTAGCAAAAATCAAAACTGTGTCTCACTGTCCACTGCAGAAGCTGAATACATAACAGCTGGAAGTAGCTGCTCTTAGCTAGTCTGGATGAAGCAAATGCTGACAGAATATAATGTCACGCAGGATGTCATGACAATGTATTGTGACAATCTTAGTGCTATCAATATCTCCAAGAACCCAATTCAGCATAGCAGAACTAAGCACATTGATATAAGACATCACTGCATAAGAGACCTTGTGGAAGATAAAGTGGTCTCCTTGGAACATGTGCCCACAGAAGTACAGCTAGCTGACATTTTTACAAAGGCCTTTGATGCTGCTCAGTTTGAGAATTTGAGAGGCAAATTGGGTATTTGCATAAATGAAGACTCAAAACAATTAATGACACGTGAGAGTTTTAAAACTTCAATGCAGTCCACGGCCTTGACCATAAAAACTCTCCACCCCACGCAAACGTGTTATATCTCTGCATATACAATTTTCTCTGTTTCCTCTACTCTTCAGAATTCTCAATATGTACTCCGCAACAAGATGTCTTCCTATCATGATGCCTCCTCATCCAAGTCCCCTCCCAAATCCTCAAAAGATGCCTCTCCTATTGCTGAAGAACCCAAGCGCAAGTACCCTTCTCCCACTGCTGAGGAACTTAGGCGAATCAGAAACAAGGAAGGCTCGGCATACATGGACAAATCCATTAGGGAAATTATCGATGATATATTCAAGAAAGGACTGCCCTTTCGATGCATCACCATTCCCCTGTTTCGCAGGGATCCACCTCACAATTCTGATATGCCAGAGGATGATCCTGATGACATGAATAAGGACATTTCACTGTCAGATTCAGATGACAGTGATTCTAGCTCTTTTGAGGAAGATGATTAATGTGGGCTGATAGACTGCTATGGGGCTCAGTCTGCTGGTTGCTGAGCTAATGTCATGTGCTGCTGGTTTGAGTATTTCATTGTTTTTGTTTTTTACAGCAAGAATTGTATTTGTGATGCTCTCTATGAGCAGTTTGTATAATTTTCCCCTAACAATTGTAATGTTACAATTTTTTATCTATGGTAAGTTCTTAGTTGGATCTTAATTTGTGGCTAAAAAGGGGGAGAGTGTGTCATATCATGACAGCAGGTTGAAGAACAGGTTGAAGACTTGCTTGTGCTGCTAGAGCAAGTATGTGTTGATGCCATATGTGTGAGTTCCTAATGAGTATAGGAATGTATGTTAGATATATGTGAGTTCCTTGATGGAACCTAGTAGCTTTATAGCTGCTAGTGCTGTGTGTATCTGCGGAATGATTGCAGAATGTTGTGCATCTCTTCAAGGGGAGTAGCACAGGTTGTTCCACAGCAGGTGTGCTTTAGGATGTCATCCTGAATGTCATAACATCCAGAGCAAGCTAGATGAATATGTGTGACTGCAAGACTGTTTGCAGGTTGTGTGCTCAGCTGAGAGGATATGCATAAAATGCATCAGTTGAGGGGGAGTAACCCAGTGTGTTACTTAGTAAAGTGTGACATTTGTAGTGGTAACTAACAGATGGTTAACAAGGTGAGTTATAACAGTGAGAGCTAACTGTGAGGACTCTGAGAGTGTGTTGAGCTAGTAACTTTCCTGTATGACAGAGCACATGATAAGTCTTCTGTTGCTTGTAAACTCTGATATGTTAACATGGTGTTTTAGCCAAAAAATTTCCAAAGGGGGAGTTTGTAAGTGCTCTTGATTGACTGCATTTTGTGGCAAAACATTAGAGTTTGCATGTATGTCATACTGAATATTAAGACATGTATAATGATGTGTGTGCAGGGTAAGTTGACTTAGCTAAATGTTAGTTAAGTTGAATGTCATACAGAATGTCATGACACTGACCGTATGACATCCAGCGAGCAGATTTGTTTTCTGGTAGCTAGAAATCAGGAAACTTATTATAAGACCAAGCTGAAAGACAGGAGACATTTTAGAAGCCCTAAAGCGAAACAAATGCTCCTGAATTAAATGGCAAGCGTGCAGATGATTGAAGAATAGGGTTTGGTATGTTAAACCTAATTTGTGCACCCAGGCCCAAGGACTGACTGCTGCTATAAACACAGAAGGAGCAATCCTAGAAGAGCAGCTCTTGACAGAAGATCAGAGAGTGCATATAGAGAGTCCTTGTGAGTGAGGAAGGTTGTTCTTCACATAAGTATTGTGAGTGAAGAAAGTGTGTTCTTCACGTGTGAATTGAGTCTTAGGAATACTTGTTTACCAAGCAACTGTCTACTGCATTGGTTAGGTAGGTTCTAAGTTATGTCTCACTAAAAGCTGTTAAGCAAGAGTGTGTGTGTCCCTTGATCAAAGCTTTGAAGCAAGATCAAGGTGTGTATGAAGTGTTTCTTCATCTTTATTATGTAACTGTAATTGGATATCACTGTGGTGTGATTGAGGGGGAGTGAGTGGGAATACTCAGGTCTAGAGTGTGTCTAGGTTGAAGTGTCATTGGGTAGGTCTTAAGTGAGGAGTGCAAACTGGGATTGTTTGGTTCTGAATTAATTCTACTGATAGTAAATTTCCTCCCTGGCTTGGTAGCCCCCAGATGTAAGTGTTGTTGACACTGAACTGGGTGAACAATTATTGTGTTATTTACTACTTTTACTTACAGTTTAATTAGTTAGTACAGTAGTCAATGTCACAGTGGATGTTATAACTTTGGTAATAACATCCATCATGTGCTTGCCAGAATTTCAGTCGAGTAAACCACTTAGGACCATGAGTCCTCTTAGCAAAGGGAGAATGTTTTAGAGTAAAATTATGGCGTTTTGAGAACATAAGCAGATATTGGGCAAAGACATCAGGGTGTGCTTTGCTTTTGTCAATGGGAGTGAGAAGGCTTAGTCAAACACCTTCACTTTTTCATCCTTTGATCTTCAGGTTGTTATCATCAGGACGTTTCACCTTTGGGGAAGTCTCAAAGGTGGCATTAAGCCACATTTGGAGAAACCAAAATGGTTCAGAAAGTAAAAGCTTGTCATGAGGCTGGATGTTCCTCATAGTTTCAGTTGCTTCATCTAAAGTAGTGTATAAAGATTATAAAATCAACTAGCCAAGGTTAACTTTCTTCCTTTTGTGTATTTGGTTAGCAAGAGTAAGGTACCTATTTTCTACCTTCAAGGATTTACAACAAAAGATGCATCTGGATAACCATAGGGCGAGGAAAGCTATGTGTTCTTCCTTAGATACTTCAGGGTTGTTGTTAACATGTTGATCAGCAATGTACTTCGTGAAGCCAACATGATTATCGTTAAAGTTGATAGTGTCCAAGTCAAGTTCATAATGGCTGAAATCCTCTCCATCTGAACGAAGGCCAGTTATGGCCTCCACGTCGAAGAGAGTGGGGGTTAACATTCTACATGGGAGTTGGAAAGTATTGGTCATACTCTCCGAGAAATAAAGTGAGGCGACAAACATATTTTCGCAATATGTCGGCCCAGTCTTAGATAGTTGTATCAGGTCAAAGATTCTCATATCCTTCCATGTGTCACTCATCTTGTTCTCTACTTTGTCTAACCAAGAAGTGTAGTCTTCATTGTTACACGGGGGTGCAGAGCGAAAGAGTCACAAGTCATTGGTTTGATAATCTAAATCTAAGGGTTTCTTAGTACTAACAACAGGTTTAGTCCTACGGTACAAAGGAAAGAATTCTTTGCACTTAAAAAGATCCTCTTTAGGGTCATGCATAAGACCCATAAGAGCATTGGGTTTACCAGCTAGGGTAAAGGGAATGAGTGTATGTGATTTGTACATTATGGTCTTTTCTTTATGATTAGGGGGCTCTGGTACATACTCCTTGTTCCCAACTGCAGTGACATGGTTTAGCGTGTAAGCATCAGAAAGAGTCTCTTTTAATGGAGATTTTTTGCTGGTAGATGCCATTTTCAAGAAGTTTGAAAACTTGAAGGATTTTGTCTGAGAAAACTTGTTCACAAGAGTGAAAGAGATGATGTAAAAGTGTTGAAGTTTTTGAGATGGCTTATATATATATAAAAAAAAGAGAGATTATTTAGTTTCTTTGCTGAGTTGTCCAAGTTAGTGGAGTGACTTATCACTAAAATGGAAGCGACAGTTGGTAGGTTTATTGTACCTAGTTGTCCCTACCTTATTTATCCATAGTCGCAATAATGAGGGATATGAGAAGTGGGAAAAGGCATGGTCTCGAGGTGACCGTTGAGAAGAAATTTCATGATGGGATGATGTCGAAAGAGGCCTTTTGAGGGGGGAAATTTGTTACTTGGGATTTTTGACCAATAAGAAAAACCCAGTAAACAAGGAAAAGTCCTAAAGGAGCAGCAGTTTGACTGCGTTTTAGGGACTCATATAAATTTTCAATTTTTGAATTGAGTGGTTCGACAACATCTACTTCGCCCGGGAAGATAGTGTCAAAATGAAGCTGGTCAAAGAAGCGGTTGTTTGGGCGCAGTTTTGTCATGTTAAAAATATTAGTAACTGCTTTCGTTCTTATCTCAGAAAGGACGCGTGGGGGAAATTAGGAAACACATTACATTCAGAAGTGCATGTGGCGAACCAACGGGAGAAGAAAGTTAGAGTAGTTACTTTAGATTTCTATATATAGTAGTTCATTTTATTGGATTTGTGTGTTCATTTGCATTACCAAAATCTCATAAAGAAACTCAAAGTACCAGTGTAAGAGAAATGAGCAAATGGTTGAGAGAATGTAAGCATAGATGAAACATCATGTTTACTATTCAATGCAAAGTTTATTAATTTATTTAGTTTACATTGTCTTCCTTATTTTCTTCTTTTGCCAGCCTTTATTCCTTCCTTTAACGCTTTCAGTGTCTTTTATTTTTACTTTATTCTTTCTGCAAGAAGTCTAGAAATTCCTTATTGCATTACCCTCTTCCACACTTCGACACAGTCGAAGTCCAAGATCCTAAGAACATAAATAAATTAACAATAAATATACCCTTAAGCACTTCGTCCTAAGGATTCATTGGTTGATCCTACTAGTAAACCAAACAATTGGAGACCAGCGACTGTTTACCAGTTTTAGGGTAAACATCACCCTTCTGCAAAACCAGTGGTGTAGATATAGCGGAAATTTGGCGATCAAAAGAGGGTCGCCATCGCTGAAGAGGTCGAAAAACATTTTGACGCTGAGTTCATCATAGAAATAAAATATCTTATTTGGTTGGCTAATATGATTCTAGTACGGAAAGCTAATAACAGGTGGTGCATGTACATAGATTTCACTGATATGAACGCCATCCATCCTAAATATCCGTACCCACTACTAGATATCGATTGCCTCATTGACCTCTCCCCGAGTTATCGCATGTTGAGCTTCATGCATGCATATTTTGTTAGAACAAAATTTATTCATGACATATATCTTTTGGGTTTTGATGATAACAAAGTATTAAAAGAAAAATGGTGGTATCTAATGTGTGTTCTAAGTAAGCATGTTCTAAGGCTTGAAAAGAAGGCATTCATAATATGATATAAGGATACATTTGAGAGGAGCTGAGTTATTAGCTTATGGTGGATTAGAACCTGAAGAACACACTATAAGTGATGTCTAGCATAGACTCTGAAGCTGAAGGCCTCAACATCAGAAGAGCAACATATTGCCTCTACACTAAGTCAATGTATCATCTTGTTGTGAACATTCAGAGTTAGTAATAAATCTTGAGTTACCTGTACTGCAGAAAGTAAGTTACATTGTCAAATTAGCTTGTCAGCTAGAGTCTATATTCACAAGGCTACCTTACAATGAGAACTTTTATTTTTCATCTATCCCTTGTACTTTTTCATGTATCCCTCCCCCCATTTGTTATACCTTCTTTATTTATTGCTTTCCTTTGGTTTAGTTTGCTTGCTAGCTATCCTTAGGGACTAGAATCAATCTCACTATTTTCTTAATCAATAATAAACCCTTGATCCAAAGGCAAGCAACATTTTTCTCAGTAAACTAAAAAACACTTTTAAAATATGATTTGAGTTGCTTGCCATAAGCCTTAAGTGGTGGAGTAGGAGTGAGAATGGAGCTTTCCTATACTCACTCTGAATATTTTAAACACAAGACGATTGGCTTGGTTGTTTGAAATATTCGCCTCTACCCATTGTGTTTAGTGCAATTAGAATAAAAAATTATTTCTTTTCAAAACCATAAAATCAAAATCAACTCATCAAACTCTTTTTTTGTGCCTTTGGGCATAATTCCGAAAACCCTTTTTCAAGGTAAAATCAACCAACACACAATTATTTTCTACTTCGAACTACGGAGCTCTGATTTCTCATTTCACTATAAGGATAAGTAGGCACGAGGGCCCTAATATTTGGAGAGCACACTAATAAAAAAAAACAACCCCTTTTCCTCCTTATAGCAAGTAGCCCTTAGATTAGGACACCCATTCGCACCTAGACAACCTAGATGATTTCCGTTGAGTACAACGGATGTGAGGGGTGCTAATACCTTCCCCTTGCATAACCGACTTCCAAACCTGAATTTGGTTGCAATACCATTTTCTTCACCTTTAGGGAGTCTTATCGATATTTTCCTTTTCATCGGAATAAATAAAGTTCGGTGGCGACTATGTGCATTTTTTGCGTAGCGACGACACCCATGATCGTTGCACCAAATTGGGAAGTACCTTTCGAATGTTGAATAAAATCCAGGTAAAAATTTTATTTTGTGAATCCCTTGAACAAATACTTGTTTATGAGTAGTTCATGAAAGAGCTCTTATCAGGAAAGCGCAAGTTATGAAATGATAGGAACATCACTCTTGCAGAAGAATGCAGTGCCATAATCAAAAGGAAGCTACCACCCAAACTCGCGAATCCAGGAAGGTTCACTATTCCTTCTTCAACTGGTTAACTAACTATTATTTAATATTTGTGTGATTTATGAGCCACTATAAATCATATGTCGTTATCCATGATGAAAAAGATAAAGTATGGTGAACCTAAGCCAATGAAGATGACATTGACATTAGCTAATCATTTGATTACGTACCTGTATGGGGTGCTTGAACATGTCCATTGTGGTTGTATGATTTTTCTTTGTGTTGAAAATGATAATGGTGAATGGTATTTTTTTTATGTTTTTCTATTGCAAATATAAGTTAGAAAAGTTTGGAAAGTGTGGTTCTCTATTTAAGAAGAACCCTATATGATTTTTCTGTTTGTCTCTTAAGCTTTACTCGCTTTACTTTGAATTTAATTTATATTTGAGTCTCCTCTTCAATTGCATATCTTTTAAGATCGAGTTTTGAATTTGTATTTTAGCATGCATAGTTTAAAGGGTTTGTATTTGAGTTTGAACATTATACTTTAGGTCAATTAGTCGAGTTTTATTGAACAAAAACCATAATTGAAATTGATTAAATTTGTGTTAAAGGTAGAATCTCAAAAACATAGTTGAAAACTTAGATTTTTCGAGTTTTGGATGTGTGATTCAAATCACACATACCCATGAGTCGAGTCAAACAAGACAGAGAGGAACATGATTTTGGTAGAAGGTTCTGAGTTGAAAGCAACTAGCTTCTGATTCAAATCATACAGCTGTCAGTCGAGTCACAATCTATGCATGAGTCAAATCAAAAATCCTTGTCATAAGATATTATTACTAAACATTCAAAAATACCAAAAACAAGACATTTGAAAAGACATCAGAGAAAGCAGTTTTGAAAAACTAAATACATTTTTTTTAAAACAACACACAATCTAATAAGGGGAGGTCAGTGAAGAGATTTTCTTTTTAACCAATAAAGATTATCCCAATGTTTCAAATCAAACGTTTATATGACTCTAACATAGGACATTAGTCTTACTTTACAGACATGCAAAAATGCTTGATTACACCATTGATATTTAAAAACTTGAAGTCCAGAAGACAGAAAATCCCAAAAAGGGTTTTGACTTTGGACCTTATGACTAAGAAAACCTCATGGCTTCATAGGGCCAATTGGTTCAAAGTCATACTTTACTCTTCAGAGTCTACACAAGTTGAAATTATATTATTTTACTATGGACAAAGTTCCATTTTCAGATTTTTTTCAAAATAAAAATAGATTTATCTTTAGCAAGGGGTTTTGTAAAGATGTCAGCCCATTGATGGTTTGTATTTATAAATTTTAAATTAATTACACCCTTTTGAATGTAACCTCTTATAAACTGATGTTTGATTTCAACGTGTTTAGCTCTGGAGTGCAAAATAGGATTCTTTGATAAGAAAATTACAGAAGTATTATCGTAAAGAATATGAATGTTACTCTCATATAGCTGATAATCTTCTAGCTAGCTTTTCATCCAGAGAATCTGAGTGCTGCAACCAGATGTTACAATGTATTCAACTTCTATAGATGATAATGCTATTGTTGATTGACTCTTGCTGGACCAAGAAATGAGATTGTCACCTAGAAATTGTCATCTTCCGCTGGCAATCTTCCTTTCTAGTCTATCTCTAGCATAATCAGCATCACAATAACCTACTAACTTGTAATATTTGTATTTTCTATAAAACAAACCAAGATTAGTAATACCTTTTAGATATCTAAAGATCCTCTTAACAACAGTCAAGTAGGATTCTCTAGGATCTTATCGGAATCTAGCACAAAGACATACGCTGACTTAAAAATTAGGTCTAGAAGCAGTCAAGTATAAGAGAGATTCAATCATACATATGTATACCTTTTGTTATACATGTTTGATTTCATATATCTCCAGAATCCATCTTGGATGCATTGGATTCTTGGTTGGTTTACATTCTGATAATTCAAACTTCTTCATAAGTTCCTTTGTAATTTGCTTTGATGGATATATGTTCCTTCTGAATTTTGATTGATATGAATTCCCATAAAGAACTTTAATTCTCCCATCAGACTCATCTGAAATTTTGTCAGCATAGACTTAGAGAATTCTCTGCAAATATTTGCATTAGTATAACCAAAAATAATATCATCAACATAAATTTACATAACTAAGATATCATTTTTGAATGTTTTACAGAATAAGTTTGTATCTACTTTTCCCTTTTTAAAATCATTTTTCAAAAGAAAATTTCCTAGTCTTTCATACCATGCTCTAAGAGCTTGTTTTATAGACCATACAAATATTTCTTGAGTTTGTAAACAAAGTCTGGATTTTTGTGATTTTCAAAACCAAGAGGTTGATGTACATACATTTCTTTAGAAATGCAGCCATTCAAAAATGAACTCTTAACATCCATCTGATAAAGAATAATGTTATGGTTTACATAAAAGGAAATTAAGAGATGAATAGACTCTAACCCAGCCACTGGTGCAAAGGTCTCACTATAGTCAATTCCCACTTGTTGACTATAGCCTTGTGTAACTCCTTTGGCTTTATTTCTTACCACTTCTCCTTGCTCATTCAACGTTTTTTGAAGACCCATTTGGTTCCTATCACCTGCGTTCCTCTGGGTCTGGGTACCAGATCCCTACATCATTTTTAGAGATTTGATTCAGCTCTTCTTACATAGCCAGAATCTAGTTAGTGTCATGAAATGCTTCATCATTGGATGTAGGTTATATTAAAGATACCAATCCCAGAAGCATTTCTTCAGAAGGTTTAAATGAGGATCTAGTTTTGATGGGTTCAGATTTATCTCCCAGAATCAATTCCTCAAGATGTGAAGAAGTTTGCCTTTTTTTCTCAGAGGTGTTTCAGAAGAAACATCTTCTGATTTAGGTTGAGTAGCTTTGTCTTCAAAGTCTTAAACATCAAATTCCTTGCCTTCAAAATCTAAGTAGCTGATTTCTAGATCTACAAACTTTTCAACTAGCTTTGACTTGTCAAGGTCAAGCTTATCAACAAACTTAATATGAATTGATTCCTCACAATTCTTGTTTTAGTGTTATATACTTTGTAGCCTTTTGAGCAGTCAGAGTATCCTAACATGATACACTTTTATTCTTTGGAATCAAACTTGTTTAAGTTCTCTTTCATGTTCATAATAACACAAGAACATCCAAAAGGATGAAAATAAGAAATGTTAGGTTTTCTGTTTTTCCATAATTCATAAGGAGTATTATCCATTATAGGTCTTATAGAGATCCTGTTCTGAAGGTAATACATTGTGTTAACAACTTCTACCCTAAGTACTTTGCAACATTACTTTCATTGATTATGGTTCTGGCTATTTATCGTAAAGTTCTATTTTTTTCTCTTTCTACAATTCCATTCTACCGAGCGGTTCTTGGACAAGAAAAATCATGTGAAATTCCATGTTCATCAAAAAAAATTTCAAAATCTTTATTTTCAAATCTCCACTGTGATCATTTTTTACTTCATTAATCCTAAAGTCTTTCTTATTTTGTACTTGGGAGTAGAAGGTAACAAACACAACATGTGATTCATCGTTGTGTTTAATAAATGTCACCCATGTCCACCTGCTCTAGTCGTTAACAATGACTTATTCATACTTTTTTTTAATCATTAACAGAGGTTGTTTTCACTGGCGCAAATAAGTCAATATGTAAAAGATCCAAAGGCTTAGAGGTTGAGACAACATTTTTGGTTTTGAAAGATGTTTTTGAAAAATTTCCTTTGTGACATGCCTCACAAAGAGCATATGAAAAAAAACTTCAGATTTGGAAGGCCACTAACTAAGTTTAGCTTGTAAAGCATTGAGATCTTTCTCATGCTAACATGGCCTAATCGTCTATTCAAAGTCCATTTCTCTTCGTTTACAGACATGAGGTACTTAATATTTTTATTTTTAAATCATAAATTTTAATCTTACAAATATTGTTTTTCCTCATGCCATTAAAGAGTACAGAGCCATCCTTCTGACTAATAGCTTTGCAGGATTTTTGATTAAAGATAATCTCATAATCATTGTCACTTAATTGAATTATGGACAGTAAGTTGTGAATTAAACCTTTAATAAGTAAAACATTATTTATATAAGGGACATAGCCATTACTAATAGTTCCAGAGCCAATAATCCTACCCTTTTGATCGCCTTTAAAACCTATAGTGCCTTCGGGCTTAAGTTTCAGACTTTGGAACATATGCCTTCTTTCCATCATGTACCGCGAGAATCCATAGTTCAAGTACCATGACTGGTGTTTCAACTCTACTTTTAAGGATTTCTGCAACATTAATCATTTTATCTTTGGGTACTCATATCTTTTTGGGTCCTTTTTTGTTAGTTTTCCTAGAGTTTTTCTTAACTTGGGGTTTTTGTGCAACATAATCATGCTTGTGCCCATAAGTGAAATGGGAGTATAGAGCTTTTGATTTTGTATCCTTTTGTCTGGATTTAGGTTTGACTCTAGATTGTTTGGGTGGACCACAACCAAGACCTCTTTTCTCATTCCTGCTTACTCCATAGATCATGGAAGCCATTTTGCTTATGTCTATGTTTCGTGCAAGAAATTTTTAAAAATCCATGTCATATTTATTTATGACATCATCAGATTCCATATGAGCTTCTGAAAGAATTTCCTTTTCAAGTTCTTTACTCTTGATTTTTAGAGTAGAGTTATATGTTTCAAAAATAGAAAATTTTTCTTTCAGACTATAATTTTCTTTCTTCGGCTTACTAAGGGCTTTAGAGTCAGCTACATGGATTCTTTTCAGATCCTTGAATCTCTTTTGAAGATTCTGAAACTTTTCAAGAATTTTAGTGAGACATGACTCAACTTCAGAACGAGTAATATTAGATGATAACTCATTTAGGTTTGAATATGATTCTCATCTAGAGTCGGATGCTTATGAGCTAGCCATCAGTGCCATGTATGCCTACTCTTCTTCAAATTCATCCTCTGAAGCTTCTGAGCCATCCCATGTAGCCATAACAAACTTCTTCTTTTCTATGGAGAATTTCTTTTTTGGCGTGAGTTTGGGACACTCATTTGTTTAATGCTCGGGCTACTTGCACTCAAAACAATTGACTTATTTGTCAGCTCCAGACTTGTTGAGAATATTTCCTCAATCATTTCATCTTCTTCCATTTTGAAAGATTCACATTCTAGATTAAATTCAAGGCTTTAGTCTCTTTAACTTTCTTATTTTCTTCACGAGTCATTTTTAAAGAATCAAATATAGACTTAGTAGAGTCTCTATTTGTCATCTTTTCCTACTCAGAGTAGAAAATATCATTCATCAATATAGTTTTGGATCTATGATCATTCTTGTGATTCTTCTTTTGTTGATAGTTCATTTTTATTCTATCAAGCTTAGTTCCATATGTATCTAGGGGATGTGTATAACCATATGTCACCATATCCCATAGATCAATTTCACAACCTATGAAGAAATTTTTGATTCTATCTTTCCAATAGTCGAATTTTTCTCCATCAAAGATTGGAGGTTATGAAGAATAATGATCTTTATCATTGTTTGCATTTGCCATAATGTTTTTCTATATAAATGATCTTTCCAATAAGTGTTTGACACATGGAGTCAAAAACCAAAACCAGAGCTCTGATATCAATTGAAGGTGTATGAAATAAAAGAAAGAGGGGGGGGGGGGTTGAATTGGAGATTTAAAACTTTTTTCCACCCAATATATCAAACACTAAAGATAAATAATAAAGCTAAGAACACAAATATTTGTATCTTGGTTCGTTGTTAACGAAGTTACGTCGAGTCCACTCGTCATGGTGATTTAGCCTTTAAAAAGCTATTAATCCAATAATTAAACTGATTATACAAATTAAAGACCAAATTTCTAAGACTACTTGAGAAATACTAATCATACCCTAGTCTTTCAACAAAAACAACTCAAAGAATAACCATCAATGACTTCTTGAGAGTTCTGACTACAATTAGTCTCTCAAGGAAATTAACCAAAGTTAATATAATAGATTTTGTGTTTACAAGATGCTTCGACAAGCAAATACACAAGTTTAAAACCAAATATTGCACTAAAAAAAAGTATTCAAAGAATTTATATTCTAAGTGTAAAAGTCTTAGAAACACTTCTTTTATATTGCATATTTTCTTTGAGTGTAAACATTCATGTTTGTTAAGTGCCTATTATTTTTCCAATTAAGTGCCTATTATTTTTCCTAAAAAGTATCAAAGATCCTTTTTATGAAATCCAATTAAATCTGCACTTTGTTCATAAACCAAAACTCCTCTGTCAAGAGATATAAAATAGTAGCGCCTGTTGTACCAGACAAAGATGTCATGACATTTGTCTTGACATCTTGTTTGATACACGTGACAGTAGTACTGTCATAACATTTGATGAAGATGTTAGAACATCTTGCTTAAAATCAGTGTAGAATCATGTTTTACCAAAATTTAGCCAATCATAGAATCATGGAACTAACAATCTCCCCCTTTGGCAAATTTTGGCTAAAACAACCAAACCATGATAAATCATCAACATCAGTAGTTTTATCCAATACATCCAGCCTCACAACCTATCATGCTCCCCCTTAATAGTTGCATTTAACAAGCAATAACAACACACCACTCATCCCTTATCAGTAGCAAAGTCCTATCACAATGCTGGTCAACATGTCAATATATGTGACATAACATCAAGACAACAGATAACATTAATACACTTTACTCCCCCTTTTTAGCCAAAAATTGACAAAAATTGGAGTAAATGTACACACATATAACCTCAGATGCACACATAAACTCATAACACATCAACCAGAGCCAAACCCAAAAACTGAATCATAATCACCATGCTTCAAAGCAAGACTCAGCTGAAAAACTACACATGGTGTCCGTATATCCTAGTCTGACATCTCACAATCTCCCAAGAAATACACAAATATTCGGTAGAGAAAAATAAATTCTCCCAGACAATAACCAATGTTGTTTCCTAGGTCATTCATCAGAAGCAAACACAGTCCTAGTTCAAACCAACAACCTCACAAAGCCAGACCCACAGTCACATTGTCAAGGTAAAAATTACACCAGAAAGCACAATGTTAGGACATCTTGTCTGACATTACGACCTCAACAGTGGTCCAAGAATACAAGCTTGCTTGAGAATCAGCAAACGTTGTACAGGCTATAACAATGCAGCTAAACATCAAATAGGTACACAGTTCTCCCTGTCATGCATAACCAGCACTCCCCCTAAAAGAGAAAACCCAAACACATGAAGACTTACGTCAACATCTTCATATTCACACATTGGAAGCCCATGCAGCTCTACACCCTTTGTTTCACAAACCATGCTAGAACCAAACCTAATAGCAGAAGTAGTTGCAGTATAGGCATAACTATCTGCCAGATCACTCAGACTCAGCTTTGAAAGACTAGAGAAATCTCCAAGATGTTAGGATGAATGTCCTAGAAATGTTTCCTTGACTTCCATATGCACAAAATTAGAGCTGATGGTGTCTTGGTCTTCATCTTCACCAGACATACAAATACAAGACAAAACACTTGGATAGAGGCCCACAAACCTGCTGACCAAAATCCCTTCAGTGAAAGCCAAATCATAATGCTCTTACCTTTATATTACTCCCAATAAGCTTGTACAAGTCTGATTTGATCCATTGACACCCAATGACAGAACCAAAAAAAATACACTGTCAAGTTCACCATGAGGTAGAACGGTAACAGAATGTCACAACATCTTGTCTGACAGTCCATCCTCATACAATCACAAGCTGCTTGAAACCACAAACAATATTGAGAGATAATTGTACTATTGCAGCAACAGATCCTAGATGGAAGCATAACTCCCCATATCAAGGATAACCAGTGCTCTCTTTCCAGAAGAACACCTTAACGTGAAAGGAAAACATAAGACTCATCTTCATGTCTTCAAGAGCTCACTCTTTGTTCAACACACCTGCTGAACACATTCACTCACTGCTTGAACCACAAGCAACCTGTGTACCATAATAATACACCTATCAGACAAAAGCTATCCCCCTATCTTTTATAAAAGATACTCCTTTCAACAAGAAACACCCAAGATCACCACATTATATCTCATGACCAAATTCATGCTCATACAGTGAGAATGTACCAAATTGCTCCACTTCTTTCTAGAGTTACTTGCAGCAGAAGAAGCCATTTCTCCACAAGTATTCTTACCTCAGCCTGAGTCAGAGAACAAGATAGACACCCCATAATCCAAGACAACATTTACCTCATTATTCTCCCATATGATAATTTAAAACACTTCGGATTCAACTAATGAGTATCAGCTTCCACAATCTGAACCCCAATTTCAGCAAACAAAATAATGTTCTAACATCATTTAGGACATCCTAATCACAGACATCATACATAATGGTTCTTGATACACTAACCACTTGAACTTACTATCTGAATAGTAATCCAATCATCAGAGAGCACAGTTCCACCAATGAGAAATCCAAATAACATAGAGAGAGTTTAAACTATCACACTTCTCCCAAAAGAAGGCACTCAACCTTAGGTCTTCTACCATAAGCTCTAAGACATGAACAAAACCATACCCTCCTTTGGTCTTCAAACAACTACCCTTCTGCACAAGAGTAATTTTCTCCAAGCCCACTTCTTAAATAGCCAAATGCCACTGTTTGGTTAACTCAGCTTCTTTCAGAGCTCTAGAAACTCTTCTAATTCACCAAGCAAACTTGATCTTCAAGTTACATATCCTACTTGCTCCATAGCAAGGCATCTTAGATACATCAAGACTTGGACCTGCAACATCTACTCCTTCTCGAAGCTTCCACAAACTACATGAGATAGACCTTTTTGAAGCATTAATTCCATTCATACTCGAGAAGAACAACTTATCTTCAAATGATGTACCGTTAATTCAACTAAGACCCTGAAGTTTAGCTTGATGTCAGAACCTCTGATAAGACATCCCGCTGATGAGTTCAATCTTTTATTATGCCACTTAGAAGAACCTTATAACTCTATCATAACAGGAGTTCCATGTTCACAGAGACTAGATTAATGATATCAAGTTTGAGAAGACAACTTGTATTCTGCTTTACTGTACCACAACAAATCCCTTGAAATGCATTTGCTTCAGAAACTCCTCTTTAGAGAACCCAAACATGCCAAAGCTTGATTCTTCAGAGAGGATTAGTCACAAAAGATCTTTACAAAAGGACTCCCGCTTTCCTTAAGTAAAGACTTCTTTAGAAAGTCAAAGATAACTGCCACTTATCCTTGACACCTACTGCACTCCATTACACCTAGATCAGAAATAAACTGATCCAAGGTCAATTCATCAAGATGATGAAATCTTCAACTTTACTTCTTTAGATAAGTTTCTTGCCAAAAAACTTTCTAGACAAATTGTGTGCCTTTGCAGGTCCAAGCTGAGGAAGAATGCAAACACACATGTAAAAGGTACCAAGATCATCAGCTACATCTCCTTTGCTTCAGAGAATCACTCTTTGAATCAACAAGATTTTGTATAATCTCTACTCAACATTTGGTTGAACATCAGATCTTTGAAAAGGGCCAAACAAATCAAAGGCCAGATACTTGAGCAACAACTGATGAGACACCTTGATCATTGACTAAGGATAATCCATTAAATATTTGTAAATAACAAAAATAGCAATGAATCTTAAATCCTTATAAGGAATCCTTCTTGGATCATCTACCTGATGAACCATCTGAACTTCGACAATGTTGAACATAATGGATAACCAATTAAATACTTGTGCATTCCACAAATAGAAATTAACCTTAAATACATACAACTTGTCGAGAAGACCATCTGACTGATATTTACACTTCAGCAATACCAAAAGTATTCTTTAGTTAAAGGATCTTTAATGTTGAGACATCAAGGCTGACATCCTTGACTCAACCTACCTATGACTTCCTCTACTGATAGAACCCTTGCAAGTCATGAGTGGTGAAAATAAATCACCTCCCACTATCTTCTCTAAAACAGCCTTCAACAACCTGCAATACACAACAGAACAGCCCAAGCACACAAACAACACAGCTACAACATTCAGCAATCTGTAGAACAAAAATCAGAGCAGCAGCAAACACTATCTTCCAACCATCTACACACCTGCTACATCCATATATCAAACTATATACAGTATACAGACCAATTTTTTCCCAGGACTACCAGAGTTCTTCCATCAGAAAAATATGCAGTGGAACCTCCAAAAGAACATTTTCAACATGCTCTAAGCAAGATGTCAGAACATCTTATAGGACACCATACAGAAGAAACAACCACTCCTCCTGCAGTTGTTGTAGAAACTCCTATATCAGAGAGCAAAACAGCAGATACACAGAGTCCTTCAAAAGCAGGAGTAAACACAAACTCCCCCTTAACTTCATAAGCAGCAACTCCTCAAGAACCCATCAGCAGCCCAAACATAAGATCAGCAAATCAGCTACAACTTCTCCTTGTTTAAAACACCAGAAAGTATGTCCCAAGATCTCATCCAGAACAGACAGTATGCCTGCTCTGATACCAATTGAAATTCTGGTATGTAGATCTCAGATGTCCTAAGAGATGTTAAGAACATAGATCTCTGCTAAAACAAAACAAGGGCAGAACACGAACATTTTGAATAACTTTAAAAATTACCAGTGTCATGTCATCTGTTGTAACATCTACAGACTGACAGAACAATTTATCTAACCATTTAAATTGAGCAGAATATTAAATGCAGAAAGATAAATAACACAATGAATTGTTAACCCAGTTCGGTGCAACATCACCTACATCTGATGGATACCAAGCCAAGAAGGAAATCCACTATCAATAGTATCAATTCAGAGCTAAACTCCCAGTTTACAACCCCTCACTTAATCCCTACCCAGTGAAACTTCTACCTAGGACACTCCTAGATATGAGACCCCTCTCACTCCCCTCAATCACAGCAGTGATAACAACAAATGAATAAGCTTTAGAAGACACTCTTCAAAGATAATACTTGATCTTGCTTAATAGCTTCAATCAAGGACAATACATTATTGCTTACAAGCTTTGAGTGGACAAATTACAATTAACAACCTAGACCAATTCACACATTAATCAATGAGTGAATGGCTCACAAAACTAACACATAAATATGTCTACCACAATGCATCAAAAGATATAAAGGGTGACTTACAAAGTCACTCACACAAGAGACTCTCAAAATCCTAAACCCTTATTTTGCACCCAAGATATTCTTGTTGTGAGTGCTTGTCTTCTTCTAGGGTTTTCGCCTCCTTAAATAGCAATGAGGATGGGTTTGGGATGTGCCAAAAGTAACAGCAGGAAGAGAAGATTTCAATCTTCATAAACTGCAACAGATTTGATTTGATCAATCAAATCTAATCATATCATTCTTCCAATCTTCAATCAATATTTTGATAATAACTCCATCTTAAATCAAATCAGATCCATAATAAGTGTATCAGACACGCCTTTAGAAAACCACAAAAACATGCAGGTTCTACACCAGAATAGTGCAACAAGCTTGCACAAAAAGATATGGAAGAAACCTGCGGATCCCGATAAACAGATGTCACGACATCCTGTAGGACATCTTGTGATTACACCTAGTTTTACCAAAATTCCTTCCAATCAAATCAAATTCCAAATCTTCTCATCGTAAATCTTTTGCAGAATCTTCTTCATAAAAATAGAAATAAATATTTTATAGTTTCCTAAAAAGTCTCAAAGATCCTTTTTATGAAATCCAATTAAATATGCATTTTGTTCCTAATAAATCTCTTTGACCTGCGCATACTGATGAGGTATATCCATGAGAATCTCATCAAACCAAAACACCTTTGTCAAGAGATGTAAAATAACAGTGCCTGTTGTACCAGACAAAGATGTCATGACATTTGTTTGACATCTTGTTTGAAACACATGACAGTAGTACTGTCATAACATTTGATGAAGATGCTAGAACATCTTGCTTAACATCAGTGTAGAATCATGTTTTACCAAAATTTAGCCAATCATAGAATCATGGAACTAACATAGAGAGTTGGTAAGGATGATAGGACGTGAGAAGCTTATTTGCTACAACGTACAGTACTTTACATAGAAAGTATATTTGCTTTTGTAGTTTAGTCACATCAATCAGAATTGATCTTTTAATACAAATCTTTTAGTTCAAATGCTTCTTATGCAAGTGGACTGAAGCTTGAGTAGAGATCATAGTCTGGATTCAGAACTTGGTGAGACTTCAGAGTCTTTGGAGTAATGGGTTTTGAGACTTTCAGAAGCTGGTACCCATAACCATTATCAGATTCTGTCTGAATGGTTTCTATTCAGAAACATTGACTTGATACTTCAAAGTTGACTAGTTTGTAAACACACTTTTATCATTTGGTTCATAGTCAAGAAATGTTCATAGTCAGAGTCTGTTTCCAAATTTTTGCACACTTAGCAAAATAGTTAGCTTAAAAAATTGTTCTTTACACTTTGTTATCATAAAAACTCAAGGATAGTTGAAGAACCAAACTTGTTTGAACACTCACTTGCAACATTAACTCATGCTTAGTTTCACTGCAAATGTCCTCTAAGATTGCATCTCTTTATATCAAAAGTATCCAATTTAATGAATATCTCTACCTGACTATTTTCAATCACTTTTATCATGAAATCCACTTGTTGTTAGATTTATTACAATAACAAGCTTGTATCTTTTCCTAAGTTAATCATACAAAGAAACAAATTTATGAAAATTTAATGCATGATAATATCAAGCACTAATAACACATCATTTAACACAAACGACTATTTAATATTAACTTCACATTTATAACATAAAGAAACTATCAGTCAGATATTAATAGCGTACACTTGAGATGGTGAAATAAAGAAACTATCCGCTATTTTTCAACTTAATCTAATCACCGAATTTCACTAAGTTTTTCTATCTCTGAATTGATAAACCTCCTTGCGTTTCCTCCAAGAGGTCCTTTTTAGTCACTTCCATTTGAGGTTTTTGTGGTGTCTTAAATTATGGACTTTTGGATATTTTTGAATTATGGCTCATAGGAATCGATTGGTTTCCCTATAATTCTTCATTTTTGTACCATTGCAAAGCCAGGTACAATCTGAATGTCAGAGACAAAGTGTCTTGTGGCAGGCTTAGAGGCGCAAGTATATAGAAAGACGAGGCTTGCAGCAGGAAGAAAAGTTGGGCATTGTAGTGGATGTACCGTTGTGCAAACTTTTTTTCAATTGAATAAAAAACACTTCTATATGTAGATTTGTGCTATGTAGGCCCTAAAACTGTGGATACCATTCTTTTTAATTTCTATTGCATCCTCCGTAAAACCCAAAATTTTAATGGAATATTTATTTAAATAAGAATATTCGCATTTAAGTGATTTTCGATGGTTTTGTGGAATATTGGGAATTAATGGAATTTGGGTTATTTATTTTGAATAATAATATATAATATGAATATATTAATATTATTATTAATTAAAATAAATATAAGTGAAATAAGGGCAAATTGGACAAGCATGAAGAGTTATGAGGGTATTACGGGAAAAGCCCAAATTGTGAGGCCCAAGTCTAGGTTTAACAAAAAGAAAATTGTGAAGGGATTAGGATTCATTTGTTAGACCATGAATAGAATTGAGGCCAGAGCTCTGAGTAGGAAGATTGGAGGCAAAAGTTTCGAAAGGTTCCCTGAAAGATTTGAGAAGGCTTTGAGTCGACAACTAAGGTATGGGGAGTATTACCTTCATGAATTTCAATGTGTGAATTCAAGTATTTAAGGTCGATTTAAGGTTTAAGGGATTTTGGGGTTGATTGCGAGAAAAAGGGATTTTGGCCTTCGTGGCCTAAATCTAGTATTGAGATGTTAACCATGGGAATTCATTGGAGTAAAAGGGAACTAGGCCTTCGTGCCAAAACTCTGATTTAACATTGATAACCCTGTAGGGAAATTTGATGGTGAGAACTCTGATGATTGTGGTGTAGTGGTAAGCATTCCTGAGAGTTTGAGGGTAGATATGAGAAATAGTGATCTTTGGCCTTTGTGGCCTAAATCTATTATAGGTAAATCTAACTGTGGAATTCATTGGCGAAAAGGAAGGTTAGGCCCTCGTGGCCCCAACCTTGAATTGTTATTAGTCTAACCCTGAAGGGATAAGAATATTAGATAGTGAATAACTCTGATTTACTTTGGGGAAAACCCGCTGTTTACGGAGCCTTGACCTATTTTGTGGATTTGGGAAATGTACACCCTTTTGTGGTGGCTTTTATTGAATTTAATAATTTACTCTGATATTTGTGTTATTTTTCCATAATAATTATGGAGTAGAAAAAGGGTGTTACATTAGTGGTATCAGAGCAGGTCGGTCCGTCCGACCAAGTTGTCTAATGTTATTTGTTCCCTTGTATGCGACATGTGTGTGAAAACACTGTCGGTACACGTTTGTTTTCTAACCTTTGTCTACAGAAGTGGGAATGAAACAAGTGGGGGAGAAGCTTGTGCTTCTCAGGATGCTGCAAATGTGGAGTGGCGGCTCAGTGTGTTATTGAACGCTCTTATGGTTTGGAAAAGATGGTTTACGCCCCATCATGATTTTCGGCTATCTATTGGCAAATTGAGGAACTGGTCACCCTTAATCTCTTGTTGATAGTAGACAAAGTCATGTTGGATGGGATAGACGTGTCTTGCAAGCTTAGATGGCGTGTGCAGTAAATTATTTTGAGTTAAGCGAAGTACTTACAGATTGCTTTGGTGAGTTAGTACAGGATGGTGCTGAGATGTTTATTTTGATAGAAACTTTGAGTGTTAATAAAGTGGATAAGTTGGTGGTGTGCCAATTATTTGTGATTGCCTGAAGGTTTTTCCTGATGAGATAAGTGATTTACCGCCGGAATGTGAAATGGAGTTTCTGATCGACTTAGTTCTTAGAACTAGTCCGATATCGATGGCTCCATATCGTATGTCTGCATTGGGATAGAAAGAGTTGAAGAGTCAACTTGAAGATTTGCTTGAGAAGAGATTCATTTGTCTGAGTGTGTCACTGTGAGATGCACCAATTTTGTTAGTTAAGAAGAAAGAAGGTTCTGTGAGGCTGTGTGTGGATTATAGACAATTGAACAAGATGAATATCAAGAATAAGTATTCAATTCCAAGGATTGATGATTTGATGGATAAATTGGTTGTTGCAAGTGTGTTCAGTAAGATAGATTTGAGATCTGGGTATCATCAGATTCGTGTGAAGGCTAAAGATATTCAGGAGACTACTTTTAAAACAAGGTATGGACATTATGAGTATTTTATGAGGCCAATTAGTATGACTAATGCACCATCTGTATTTATGGAGTATATGAACATGATTTTCCATTCTTATTTGGACAAGTTTGTGGTTGTGTTCATTGATGATATTTTGATATATTCAAAGAGTAAAGAAGATCATGCTAAGCATCTGAAAATTGTGTTATAAGCATTGAAAAAGTATCAGTTGTATGCAAAACTAACAAAGTTTGAGTTTTGGTTGGAGGAAGTGAGTTCCTTAGTCATGTGATCTCGAGTAGGGTTATTGTGGTTGATATGTCGAAGGTTGAAGTTGTATCGCAATGGGAAGTTCCAAAACCTGTTTTTGAGATTAGAAGTATTCTTGGGCTGGCAGATTATTATCGAAAATTCATTGAAGGATTTTTCCAAGTTATCCTCGCCATTGACGCAATGGACTAGGAAGGTTCAATATTTTATTTTGGATGCACAGTGTGAAGAAAGTTTTGAGAGCTTTTGAAGAGGCTGACAACAACTCATGTTTTACTTTTGTCGAATCCGGCAGAACCACTTGTTGTATAGTGTGATGCTTCGTTGATGGGATTGGTAGGTGTGTTGAGGCAACATCAAAAAGTTTTAGCTTATGCTTCAAGGAAACTTAAAGTGCATAAGAGGGATTATATAACACATGATTTAGAGTTGGTTGTTCTTGTGTTTGTGTCGAAGCATTAGAGGCATTATTTGTTTGGTTCGAGATTTGAGGTGTTTAAAGATCATAAGAGTTTGAAGTATTTCTTTGATTAAAAAGAATTGAATGCGAAGCAGAGGATATGATTGGGACTTCTGAAGGATTATGATTTTGGCTTGAATTACCATTCAGATAAAGCAAACGTGTTAGTTGATGCATCGATTTGGAAATGTTTGCATATATCGATGATGATGGTAAAAGAGTTAGAACTGAGTGAGCAATTTTGTGATATGAGTTTGGTTTGTGAAGAGAATTCTTATGGAGTTAAGCTTTGTATGTTGAGGCTTACTAGTGGTATTCTTGATGAGATTCAAGGAGGTCGGAAATCTGATTTGAGTTGGTAGATCGGCTGAATTTGATGAATCAAAGTCGAAGAGCTGATTTTCGGATTAATGAAAATCGCATCACGAGATGTCGGGATAGATTCGGTGTTCCAGAAAAAGAGTATTCTTGAAGAAGGATATCGAAGTAGATTGAATATCCTTACCGGTGCTATGAAGAGGCACCTGTAGCACCCCAAAATTTGTCCTTCTGTTTTAACCTGGATTGGCTTTTGTTTCTTTGCATTTTCGCATTTTTGCATATCATAGCATCTATTCTCGAAGCATGGGATCAAGGTTTTTCTGTGGCTCAGAGCTCTTTTAGTGCAAGAGATTGAACGGCAAGCATCAGAGGTTCCGACATTTATTTTGCCCAGCAGTCGACCGACCGATTTTATTTTATTTTTGTAGGTTATTTCAGCTCAGGAAGCAACATTCAAGATATCTCAAGCGTTCTCACGGTTATAGTATTCAAGAGCAAGTTTCCGAGCCTTAACCGGGCTCAGAACGGGTGAAAACGAACAAATATGCAGCTTTTCCTCCAAAAGGCGCCAAAATTCAAATTTTTAAGGTGTTAACCGATTAACCAAGTCAAAATCAGGTCAAATTTGAATTTTTTAAGGTGTTAATCAATTAACCCATACAGTTAACCGATTAACCAAGGCAAATTTTTCCTCTGCACGTGAATTTTCAAAGGCAACCTCTTTGGGGTCCATTTTGATCACTTGAGGAATTGATTTTACACCAAAGGAAGGATCTAGAACCACTTTAAATTTGGATTAGTTTTCAAATTAACTCAAATTCCCTCCAATTTTCCATTCCTAATCCCGAACCAATTTTCACAAACCACACTTCAAACCATATTTGGATCCTAACCAAGAGCATATTTAAATGATTTGCTCCAAACCTCACACACAGAATCACCATAATTCCATTTCATTTTATGAATTCACTCCAATTCTCTCAATTTTCTCTCAACTTTTTCATCTCCAAACTCCATTAGAGCTCTCACCTTGAATTCTTTGATTCTCTATTGGAATCATTGAATTCTAGAGCTAAAACCTTCATCCTTCATCCGTATCATCTCTAATTCTCCATTCAATTTTCATGCTATTGTGGATCTGAATTTTGAAGTTGATCTAGAGGAGCTTATTTGGATAATTCTTGCTTAATTTTGGCGGATCTTCATTTCTACTACAAGAACTCACTTGGATCTTATAGGATTTCCGGATTTCTTGCTTGGATCTGCTCAATTGAGGTTGGATCAACAATTACCAAAGCAAATCTCTGCTTTGTAGGTTGGAATTCTATATCCGTTGTTATTTTGAGCTTATTTTGCATATTCAATGTGGATCTTCATTTTTGATTGACTTTTGGTTGATTTGATCCATGTGATTTGTGATCTTGCTGTTTAATGTGTTTACATGTTGATTGGATCACTTTTTTCTGGTTTAAATTCGTCCATAATTGATTATACAATCACCTGGATTATTGGAGAAGTGACTAATTGTTGAAAAGTGCTTTTGAGTTGTTGTTTTCTGCTTCTAGTACAGTGTTATTTGATTAACCAGATGTAGTGCAAACTGGTTAATTAATTAACCAGTGCGATTTTTCAAATTTTCAAACATTTTTAACTGGTTAATCGGTGAACTATATGTGTTAACCGATTAACACTGTGCCAGCACGCCTGTTTTTCTATTTTCAAGGTTGTTTTGGTGCACTCTCACTTTGAATCCTCATGGATCAATATGATGCATTCGGAGTGAGATGTTTTGGATATTGTGTTGTTGTTCTTGATTGTTTAATCATGATTTCTTCGACATGTGTGTTCGAATTCCACTTGAGTGCATGCTTATGGATGTGGTTCAAAGTGATGATCATTTGCATTGTTTCCTTTGCTTGCATTGCTTGGTTGAGATGTGCTTGTAGTGGTTGCTGCCCCACACTTTTTCCTCCCACTTTCCTTTGTGTTTGCATTTCATGTTTGCATCTCTTTCATTTCTTTCTACTTGTGATTGATTTACCTTATGTTTTCTTGGTTTTCTTTGCCTTGATCCCTTAGGATTCCTAGTCCCTTTGGGAGTAGGAGAGATATTAGGTGTTCAATCCAAGCCTGCTAACATTAGGTAGATGTTCCCCTTTCAATCCCAACCTTAGGTCCACTTTGCATGACAATGTTAGGGTCGAGTTTCCCTTAGGCCTTCCGTGTGTCTCTCTTCTCATCTCAAAACACATTCTAACTCATTTAATAAATACGATGAACATTGTACACTACGAGCCTTAAGCACATGGGGAATGATGAGTGAGGGGTATCCTCTCGCTTGTCTAGAGTATTTAGTGTACGTCCCGTTTGGGGGCGATATGTGATGCATTCGTTCCTATGTCATAGTCTTTAGTGCAACGTGAATCAAAAATCAAACTAATTCACTTCTTGTCTAAAAAATACAAACAAAACATCAAACCTTTTTATCCTTCGGGATTAATTGAAAACCATTCTCAGAAAGAGTGTTGTTAACTCTTGGTTCTACTGCAAACAGGCATCGTCCCTAACTGCTGGAATGAAGGTTTAACTCTACTCGATTAAAACACTTAATCAACTTGTGTTTCGTGTCAGCCCGAACTATGTTTGCTCTGATTTCTCGTACCAGACGAGGATACGTAGGCACAAGACGACGATGTCTTGGCGAGCAACCTTCCCACCTTCACCCATAGTTTTCCGAACTACGTTGACTCTGACTTTCCCATTGCACGAGGGAATACGTAGGCATAGAGTGGCGATGCTCTATTGAGTCTCTTTTCTTTTCTTTTGTCCTGTGATCCTGTAGCTTTGATAGATAAACACTCCCTTTGATTAGACAACAAGTGTGGATCCCATTGAGTACAACAGACGTGAGGGGTACTAATACATTCCCCTTGCGTAACCGACTCCCGAACCCAAGATTTGGTTGCAATGACCTAGTCTTTTCCTTTTTTCGTAGGTTTTATCTGATCGTTTCCTTTCCCTCTCTTTGGGATAAATAACGAACGGTGGCGACTCTTCTGTTTTTCCGCCGGGTGTTTTCGCAGTTGTGACTTTACCAGGATTTGAGGAAATTGTTTTGGTGGCCAGGGATGAAGAAAGAAGTGGTTGAGTTTGTATATGATGGTTAGACTTGTCAGGAGTCGAAGATTGAACATCAGAGACCGTTGGGTCTGATGCAACCGTTGAATATTCCAAAGTGGAAATGGGATAGTATTTCCATGGATTTTGTGTCGGGTTTGCCGAAGACTGTGAGATGGATATGATTCGATTTGGGTAATTGTGGATAGATTGATTAGATCAGCTCATTTCTTACCAATAAGGATTAATCGTTCTATGCTGAAGCTGGTTGTGATGTATATTGAGGAAGTTGCAAAGTTGTATAAGATATTATCGAGTATTGTGTCTGATAGAGATCAGGGATCTTCATCGAGGTTTTGGGAGAGTTTGCAGACGCTTTGGGTACCATGTTGAGATTGAGTTCTGCTTATCATCCGTAGACGGATGGACAGACAGAGAGGACTATTCATTCTTTAGAGGATTTGCTGAGAGCTTGTGTGTTGGATCAAGGTGGATCATGGGATAGTCATTTTCCGTTGATTGAGTTTACCTACAATAACAGTTACCATTCTAGTATCGAAATGGCACCGTATAAGGCTTTGTATGGTAGGAGGTGTAGGACTCCTTTGTGTTAGTATGAATCAGGAGAGAGTGTTGTACTCGGACATGAGATTATGCAAGAGACGACTGAAAAGATCAAGATGATCCAGAAAAAGATGAGAGTGTCGCAGAGTCGTAAAAAGAGTTATCATGATAAGAGGGGGAAAACATTTGAATTTCAAGAGGGGGATCTCGTGTTTTGAGAGGTACGCCGGTAACAGGTGTTGGTCGAGCTTTGAAGTCTCGAAAGTTCACACGGCATTTTGTTGATCTGCATCATAGTGGCGCAGCGGAAACGTGGGAGAAGTAGCATGTCGGATTGCTTTATTGTCGTTGCTTGTGAATTTTCATGATGTGGTTCATGTGATTCGGATGGATGATGTACAAGTGAGAGATAATTTGACTGTTGAGGCATTGCCAGTTTGGATTGATGAACGAGAAGCAACTTCGAGGTAAAGAGATTTCCTTGGAAAAGGTAGTTTTGGGAGGACCAGCTCGAGAAGGTTGGACTTAGGAGCGTGTGAATCAGATGAAGGAGTCGTATCCGACTCTATTTCCTTGAGGTAATTTTTTAGGGCGAAAATTTTTTTAAGTGGGGGAGAGTTGTAACACCTCAAATTTTAATGAAATATTTATTTAATTTATTTAAATAAGAATATTCGCATTTCGGTGATTTTCGGTGGTTTTGTGGAATATTGAGAATTAATGGAATTTGGGTTATTTATTTTGAATAATAATATATAATATGAATATATTAATATTATTATTAATTAAAATAAATATAAGTGAAATAAAGGAAAATTGGACAAGTATGAGGAGTTATGAGGGTATTACGGGAAAAGTCCAAATTGTGAGGCCCAAGTCTAGGTTTAACAAAAAGAAAATTGTGAAGGGATTATGATTCATTTGTTAGACCGTGAAGAGAATTGAGACCAGAGCTTTGAGGAGGAATATTAGAGGCAAAAACTTCGAAAGGTTCCCTGAAAGATTTGAGAAGGCTTTGAGTCGACAACTAAGGTATGGGGAGTATTACTTTCATGATTTTCATTGTGTAAAATCAATGTATTTAAGGTCAATTTAAGGTTTAAGGGATTTTGGGGTTGATTGTGAGAAAAAGGGATTTTGGCCTTCGTGGCCTAAATCTAGTACTGAGATGTTAACCATGGGAATTCATTGGATTAAAAGGGAACTAGGCCTTCGTGCCAAAACTCTGATTTGACATTGGTCTAACCCTGTAGGGAAATTTGATGGTGAGAACTCTGATGATTGTGGTGTAGTGGTAAGCATTCTTGAGAGTTTGAGGGTAGATACGAGAAATAGTGATCTTTGGCCTTTGTGGCCTAACTCTATTATAGGTAAATCTAATCGTGGAATTCATTGGGGAAAAGGAAGGTTAGGCCCTCGTGGCCACAACCTTGAATTATTATTTTTCTAACCCTAAAGGGATAGGAATATTAGATTGTGAATAACTCTGATGTACTTTGGGGAAAACGCATTGTTTACGGAGCCTTGACCTATTTGAGGATTTGGGAAATGTATGCCCTTTTATGGTGGCTTTTATTGAATTTAATAATTTACTCTGATATCTGTGTTATTTTGCCATAATAATTGTGGGGTAGAAAAAAGGTGTTACATTAGTGGTATCAGAGCAGGTCGGTCCGTCTGGCCAATTGTCTAATGTTATTTGTTCCCTTGTATGCGACATGTGTGTGAAAACACTGTTGGTACACGTTTGTTTTCTAACCTTTGTCTGCAGAAGTGGGAATGATACAAGTGGGGGAGAAGCTTGTGCTTCTCCAGGATGCTGCAAATGTGGAGTGGCGGCTCAGTGTGTTGTTGAACACTCTAAAGGTTTGGTAAAGATGGTTTATGCCCCCATCATGATTTTCGGCTGTCTATTAGCAAATTGAGGAACTGATCACCCTTAATCTCTTGTTGATAGTAGACGGAGTCATGTTGGATAGGATAGACGTGTCTTGCAAGCTTAGATGGCGTGTGTAGTGAATTGTTTTAAGTTAAGCTAAGTGCTTACAGTTTGTTTTGGTGAGTCAGTACAGGATGGTGCTGAGATGTTTATTTTAATGGAAACTTTGAGTGTTAATAAAGTGGAGAAGTTGGTGGTGTGCCAATTATTTGTGATTGTCTGGAGGTTTTTCCTGATGAGATAAGTGATTTACCACCGGAACGTGAAGTGGAGTTTGTGATCGACTCAGTACTTGTAACTAGTCCGATATTGATGGCACCATATCGTATGTCTGCATTGGGATTGAAAGAGTTGAAGAGTCAACTTGAAGATTTGCTTGAGAAGAGATTCATTTGTTTGAGTGTGTCACTATGAGATGCACCAATTTTGTTAGTTAAGAAGAAAGAAGGTTCTGTGAGGCTGTGTGTGGATTATAGACAATTGAACAAGGTGACTATCAATAATAAGTATCCAATTCCAAGGATTGATGATTTGATGGATCAGTTGGTTGTTGCAAGTGTGTTCAGTAAGATAGATTTGAGATCTGGGTATCATCAGATTCGTGTGAAGGCTGAAGATATTCAGGAGACTGCTTTTAAAACAAGATATGGAGATTGTGAGTATTTCGCGATGCCAATTAGTGTGACTAATGCACCATGTGTGTTTATGGAGTATATGAACATGATTTTCCATCCTTATTTGGACAAGTTTATGGTTGTGTTCATTGATGATATTTTGATATATTCGAAGAGTAAAGAAGATCATGCTGAGCATCTGAAAATTGTGTTATCAGCATTGAAAAAGAATCAGTTGTATGCAAAACTAACAAAGTGTGAGTTTTGGTTGGAGGAAGTGATTTCCTTAGTCATGTGATCTCGAGTAGGGTTATTGTGGTTGATATGTCAAAGGTTGAAGTTGTATCGCAATGGGAAGTTCCAAAACCTGTTTTTGAGATTAGAAGTATTCTTGGGCTGGCAGATTATCATCGAAAATTCATTGAAGGATTTTTCCAAGTTATCCTCGCCATTGACGCAATGGACTAGGAAGGTTCAAGCTTTTGTTTTGGATGCAAAGTGTGAAGAAAGTTTCGAGAGCTTTTGAAGAGGCTGACAACAGCTCATGTTTTGCTTTTGTCGAATCCGGCAGAACCACTTGTTGTTTAGTGTGATGCTTCGTTGATGGGATTGGTATGTGTCTCGAGGCAACATCAACAAGTTTTAGCTTATGCTTCAAGGCAAATAAAAGTGCATAAGAGGGATTATCTAACACATGATTTAGATGGGGTTGTTGTTATGTTTGTGTCGAAGCTTTAGAGGCATTATTTGTTTGGTTCGAGATTTGAGGTGTTTAAAGATCATAAGAGTTTAAAGTATTTCTTTCATCAGAAATAATTGAATGCGAAGCAGAGGAGATGATTGGGACTTCTGAAGGATTATGATTTTGGTTTAAATTACCATTCGGATAAAGCAAACGTGGTAGTTGATGCATCGATTTGGAAATCTTTGCATATATCGATGATGATGGTAAAAGAGTTAGAACTAATTGAGCAATTTCGTGATATGAGTTTGGTTTGTGAAGAGACTTCTTATGGAGTTAAGCTTTGTATGTTGAGGCTTACTAGTGGTATTCTTGATGAGATTCGAGGAGGTCGGAAATCTGATTTGAGTTGGTAGATCGGCTGAATTTGATGAATCAAAGTCGAAGAGCTGATTTTCTGATTAATGAAAATGGCATCAAGAGATGTTGTGATAGAGCCAGTATTCTAGAAAAAGAGTATTCTTGAAGAAGGACATCGAAGTATATTGAATACCCTTACCGGTGCTATGAAGAGGTACCTGTAGCACCCCAAAATTTGCTCTTCTGTTTTAACCTAGACTGGCTTTTGTTTCTTTGCATTTTCACATTTTTGCATATCATAGCATCTGTTCTTGAAGCATGGTATCAAGGTTTTTCTATGGCTCAGGGCTCTTTTAGTGCAAGAGACTGAACGGCGAGCATTAGAGGTTCCGACATTTATTTTCCCCGGCAGTCGAGCGGCCGATTTTATTTTATTTTTGCAGGTTATTTTTAGCTCAGGAAGTAACATTCAAGCTATCTCTAGAGCAAGTTTCCAAGGCTTAACTGGGCTCATAACGGGTGAAAACAAACAAATATGCAGCTTTCCCTCCAAAAGACGCCAAAATTCAAATTTTTAAGGTGTTAACCGATTAACCAAATGGTTAACCGATTAACCAAGTCAAAATCAGGTCAAATTTGAATTTTTGAAGGTGTTAATCAATTAACCCATACGGTTAACCGATTAACCAAGGAAAATTTTTCCTCTTCACGTGAATTTTCAAAGGCAGCCTCTTTGGGGTCCATTTTGATCACTTGAGGAATTGATTTTACACCAAAGGAAGGATCTAGAACCACTTTAAATTTGGATTAGTTTTCAAATTAACTCAAATTCCCTCCAATTTCCCATTCCTAATCCCGAACCAATTTTCACAAACCACACTTCAAACCATATTTGGATCCTAACCAAGAGCATATTTAAATGATTTGCTCCAAACCTCACACACAGAATCACCATAATTCCATTTCATTTTATGAATTCACTCTAATTCTCTCAATTTTCTCTCAACTTTTTCATCTCCAAACTCCATTAGAGCTTTCACCTTGAATTCTTTGATTCTCTATTGGAATCATTGAATTCTAGAGCTAAAACCTTCATCCGTATCATCTCTAATTCTCCATTCAATTTTCGTGCTATTGTGGATCTGAATTTTGAAGTTGATCTAGAGGAGCTTATTTGGATAATTCTTGCTTAATTTTGGCGGATCTTCATTTCTACTACAAGAACTCACTTGGATCTTGGAGGATTTCCGGATTTCTTGCTTGGATGTGCTCAATTGAGGTTGGATCAACAATTACCAAAGCAAATCTCCGTTTTGTAGGTTGAAATTCTAGATCTGTTGTTATTTTGAGCTTATTTTGCATATTCAATGTGGATCTTCATTTTTGATTGACTTTTGGTTGATTTGATCCATGTGATTTGTGATCTTGTTGTTTAATGTGTTTACATGTTGATTGGATCATTGTTTTCTGGTTTAAATTCGTGTATAATTGATTATACAATCATCTGGATTATTGGAGAAGTGACTAATTGCTGAAAAGTTCTTTTGAGTTGCTGTTTTCTGCTTCTGGTACAGTGTTAATCGATTAACCAGATGCAGTGCAAACTGGTTAGTCGATTAACCAGTGCGAATTTTCAAATTTTCAAACATTTTCAACTGGTTAATCGGTTAACCATATGTGTTAACCGATTAACATTGTGCCAGCAGGCCTGTTTTGTTGTTTTCAAGGTTGTTTTGGCGCACTCTCACTTTGAATCTTCATGGATCGATATGATGCATTAGGAGTGAGATGTTTTGGATATTGTGTTGTAGTTCTTGATTGTTTAATCATGATTTCTTTGACATGTGTGTTCGAATTCCACTTGAGTGCATGCTTATGGATGTGGTTCAAAGTGATGATCATTTGCATTGTTTCCTTTGCTTGCATTGTTTGGTTGAGATGTGCTTGTGGTGGCTGTTGTCCCACACTTTTTCCTCCCACTTTCCTTTGTGTTTGCATTAAATGTTTGCATCTCTTTCATTTCTTTCTACTTGTGATTGATTTACCTTGTGTTTTCTTGGTTTTCTTTGCCATGATCCCTTAGGATTCCTAGTCCCTTTGGGAGTAGGAGAGGCATTAGGTGTTCAATCCAAGCATGCTAACATTAGGGTAGATGTTCCCCTTTCAATCTCAACCTTAGGTCCACTTTGCATGACAACGTTAGGGCCGAGTTTCCCTTAGACCTTCTGTGCGTCTCTCTTCTCATCTCAAAACACATTCTAACTCATTTAATAAATACGATGAACGTTGTACGCTACGAGCCTTAAGCACTTGGGGAATGATGAGTGAGGGGTCTCTTCTCGCTTGTCTAGAGTGTTTAGTGTACGTCCCGTTTGGGGACGATATGCGACACATTCTTTCCTATGTCATAGTCTTCAGTGCAACGTGAATCACAAATCAAACTAATTCACTTGTTGTCTAAAAAATACAAATAAAACATCAAACCTTTTTATCCTTCGGATTAATTGAAAACCATTCTCAGAAAGAGTGTTGTTAACTCTTAGTTCTACCGCAAACAGGCATCGTCTCTAACTGCTAGAATGAAGGTTTAACTCTACTCGATTAAAACACATAATCAACCTGTGGTTTCGTATCAGCCCAAACTACGTGTGCTCTGATTTCTCGTACCAGACGAGGATATGTAGGCACAAGACGACGATGTCTTGGCGAGCAACCTTCCCACCTTCACCCGTAGTTTTCTGAACTACGTTGACTCTGACTTTCCCATGGCACGAAGGAATACGTAGGCATAGAGCGGCGATGCTCTATCGAGTCTCTTTTCTTTTCTTTTGTCATGTGAGCCTGTAGCTTAGATAGATAAACACACCCTTTGATTAGACAACAAGCGTGGATCCCGTTGAGTATAACGGACGTGAGGGGTACTAATACCTTCCACTTGCGTAACTGACTCCCGAACCCAAGATTTGGTTGCAATGACCTAGTCTTTTCCTTTTTTCGTAGGTTTTATCTGATCGTTTCCTTTCCCTCTCTTTGGAATAAATAATGAACGGTGGCGACTCTTTTGTTTTTCCGTCGGGTGTTTTCACAGTTGTGACTTTACCAGGACTTGAGGAAATTGTTTTGGTGGCCAGAGATGAAGAAAGAAGTGGTTGAGTTTGTATATGATGGTTAGACTTGTCAGGAGTCGAAGATTGAACATCAGAGACAGTTGGGTCTGATGCAACCGTTGAATATTCCATAGTGGAAATGGGATAGTATTTTCATGGATTTTGGTGGCCAGAGATGAAGAAAGAAGTGTGTGTGTGTGTGTGTGTATAATCAATTATAAAACTCATTTTAGTGTGTGCGTGCGCACGTGTGTGTGTGTGTGTGTGTGTGTGTGTGTGTGACTAGTCGTATAACTTTATGAGAAATCCCTTAACCTTTTACAATACTTATTCACTCAGACATATTAGAGAGAACTTTCACACACTTCTAGACTTGTCAAATACTTCAATCTAAGTTGTTAATATTGTAACTATCATATATTCTACAATTCAATTAAAGAAGCTTCCCAAGTTATACAAATCCTATTTTCTATTTGGTTATTAGATTGGCGACCGAGATGGTTAAACTGGTGGCCAGCATGATATTTCATGGTCGTTAGTGGTGACGAGAATGATGGTTGGTGGTGGTTACATATGAATAAAGGGGGTGATGAAATGTCATTAAAGGTGGTGATCATAAGTGTTTTGTGGGGGTTGGCGATGATCGGAGGTAATTGTAATGGTGGTCAAAATAATGGTCGAATTAGTGGTTAGAGAGGTAATTTAAATGGTGGTCGACAAAGCTCAGCAATGGTCACAATATTTATTATAGTGGTTAGTGATCATTGGTGGTGGTTAGCAATAATCGAAAGTGGTCGGTGGTCGTTAAAATAATGGTCAAATTAATGACAGACGATCGAAGCGGTGGTCAACAGTGACTGTAGTACTGGTTAGTGGTAGTCATAATAATTATTTAAAGCAGATCCTTGGTGATAATAGCATAACTTTAAAATAAAAATACGAATTTAAAAACTTATTTTTTCAGTTTTAAATTTGAGTGAAAATTATATAAAAATTAAGTCAAAAAATAAAATCAAGTCAAATAAATTTTAATTTCAAAAATGATTTTAAAATAAAAAATTAAAAACTCACAATGTAGAACCATTTAAAACTAAACCAACTTTATGATGAACATGAAGTTTAATATTTTAAATTAAAACAAAATGTTTGCTAAGTGGTAGACGTATCCTTTTTACATAATTTAGTGTAGACAATATCTTAATGCCCAAGATAGCCTAATTCTTTTGCCAAATACGGTCTTAGTTCTAATATCTTATTTGTAAACTTTAAAAAAAAAAGTGAGATTTTTGTTGTTTTTGTTGTGTAGTAGACTTTATGATTTCTCATATTTTGTCTTTTGTCACTTTCTTACTCAAAAGTAACTAGAACTTGTAAACTAATAACTCTTGTTTTGTTTTTTAGCTTCACACAATTTGTGCTTTTGAGTGGATAACAACTACAGGATGATGTGGATATTTTATCATGGTAAAAAGAAGGTGTACTTTTTAGGATAAATATCAACATCTAAAACAACTATTAATTATATTAACTATACTATATAAAAAGAAGTACAAAGCATTGTTAATTTGGATTTTAGTTAGTTCTTTTTTATTTTCAACTTTTAATACTATGGGCATATTGTTTTACATATATAAATTTAGAATCCAATTGATTTTAATTCAAAATCATTACCATCCACATAAAATTATCACTTCATAAAAAAGTACGAGTAAAACGAACATATTCGATAAATTAGACCCATTTTACCACCCCTACAACTCACATAAAATAACTTTAATTTTCTCAAAATTACCCATTTTAAATAGAAATCATTTTATCTTAACTTACGATCAATTAATTTTACATAAATTTTCAAGAATAATATTAATTGTTTAAATATTTTTAACAATCTTAATTTAAACTAAAAATATATAATTTCTCATGTAAGTGAATGCATTTAATGAGTCCACAGTTTTAGAAGAAAGAAAAAAAAGATTACCATCAGCTCCTTTAAAATATACCCTTCCTTAATCTGATCTAGACAATTTCATTTTTTATTTCTAATAATGATAATAAAAATGATACTACTTATTTTATATTAACAAAAATAGCAAACGGATGAAAAACGTGAATCTAAAATCAAACAAAAAATAATCTATCTACATTCAATGTAATTTCACTAAGGTTAAAAAAAATACTAATAAATTAAATATTTTCTTTAATCTTACGCCATTTTCTACAGCTGTGACATCATGAAAAAAGCACTGTGACATAAAAAATAAAAATAAAAACAGTTACGTGAAGACTCAAACTGGTGAAGTGTTCCTAGTCAAGTTTCATGAAGAAAAAAAATAAAATAAAAAAATTTAACTTCACAAAAAAGTGTAAAACCACAAGTTCTATGAATCCAAAAAACAAGAAATTTAGTATTTAAGGAGTTATGTTATGTTCCTCACACACAACACTGTCTTTTCTTAACAACCTCAAATTCCTCAAAATAATCTTTCTCTCTTCATTCTCTCTCTTCTCTTATCTTCTAATCATTTTCACACATTCTTAGTAAAATTATTGTAACTTATTTATCATCCTTATCAAATCTTCTTGATCAAAGGTTTGTTTTTTGTGTGATTTTTTAGAATTTATTGTTTTGTTGTTAGAATCATTATTATGAGATGAAGTTAATGAAATTTTTATGTTTTAATTTTTTGGTTTAATGAAACAGGAGTTAGTTTAGTTTGTGATTAATTATGATGGATGGTGCAATGGAGAAAAATTCAAGTGATGAGAATTTTGAATTGCCACCTGGTTTTAGGTTTCATCCAACAGATGAAGAGCTTATAACTCATTATCTCTCTCAAAAAGTTCTTGATAATTGCTTTTGTGCTTTGGCTATTGGTGAAGTTGATTTGAACAAGTGTGAGCCTTGGGATTTGCCTTGTAAGTTTCTCTTCATATTATATCTTTTATTCCATAATTTATTATCAAGTTTTTATAGGTCTGGTCTAATTTCCATACGCGATTATTATTAAATATTATTATTTAAGTATCTAAAATTTTGATTTTTTAGGAATTATTTGTAGGTATCTAATGTTGATTTTTTTTTTTGTATTTTTTTATAAATATTTAATTTTTTTTAAGTATTTAATTATTTTTTTATTGTGTAGGGAGGGCTAAAATGGGTGAGAAAGAATGGTATTTTTTCTGTGTGAGGGACAGAAAATATCCTACTGGTTTAAGAACAAATAGGGCCACATGTGCTGGATATTGGAAGGCAACAGGTAAAGACAAAGAAATTTATAGAGAGAAGACATTAATTGGAATGAAGAAAACTCTTGTTTTCTACAAAGGAAGAGCACCTAAAGGAGAAAAAACAAATTGGGTCATGCATGAATATAGATTAGAAGACACATATTCTTTGCAAAATACATCCAAAAGGGCCATGGTAAATCTTTTCTCTTACAACTTTATCACTTTATTACTTACTACTTAAATTTCTATCAAAATTTTAAATTATGTTTACAGTCACGCAGTTGCGAATGATGCGGTTAAAAATATTTTTATAGAGATTTAAAGTCATTTTAAATTTTTCGGAATTTCGTTTATATTTATTATGGTTTTACAGACTCTCTTTTATTATGATTTAAACATGATGAATATTTTTTTATTATTTTTTGTCACGACTTAAATGTAATAAATTTTAAATTATGTGCAACAGTCTACTTTAAACGCATTTAAAGACAGTCTTATAGACACCTAAGATCATCGCTATGATTTTATATCATAATTTAAAATCGTGATTTTGATAAATATAGTAATTATAATTGTTTTTTTTTCTCAAAATATATTCAAAAGGGTTTTGGTGATAATCTTTTCAATACTTTTTCACCATAGAACTATGAATATAGATACATTTTTTTTTTGTATGTTTTTTAAAATTAGGTTTGGTTTGTTTTCAGAGGGAATGGTCTATATGCAGAGTTTTTGAGAAAAGTTCAATTGAAAACAAAATGCAAATCCAAGATTTGGTAAGGTTCAATTCAAAAGGAAAAGAACAACTACCTCCATTGATGGATTCATCACCATACAATAATAATGAAACAAAAACAACTATTGGAGAATCTACATCACATGTGACATGTTTCAATGACAACAACAACAACATAGTTGATGATAGATTTGAAAATCCTATGTTAACATCTTCATATTCTTCAAACCCTTCTTATGATACTTTCTCATGGACCCAAAATTTGTCACACCAATCGACACAAATTGGAAACTCATCACAATCCTCACAAGAATCCATGTTGAAGATGTTGATTGAAAATAATGAGACAAAAAATCAGAAAGATCAAGAATGTGACATTGACATTTCTACTATGATTTATAATGATGAAATGTTTCAAAGATCTTATGTGAATGAAGAATATTCATCAGCTTCAATAGGACATTTTGATAATGGTTGCTTATGGAGTTTCTGAAGATGAAGGTTGGAAGATATTGTACAGATTATAATATTAAAAATATTAAAGTTAGGAGTTAATTATGTTATAAATGTATATTAGTTGCATTTAAATTTATGTTATACTAGAAAAATACATGAAATGGATGTATTCTTAAATACTTAGTTGTATTTTTTGGTATAGTTTTCAAAAGATGTATTGCTTGACAATTATATAAAAGGCTAAAGTATATTTTTAGTCATTTATTTTGAATTGAATTTACTTTCTTAACTTTGAAAATTTTCAATTTGGTTATTTTTTTCCCCAAAGTGGTCTTGTATTTTTGCAAAACCTATACCACTTTGTTTTTTTTAATGGTCTTTAGTTGTATAAGAGTTATACCAATTTCTTCATATTCAAGCAAAATAATATTAAGGACACAATAAAATATAAAGTTAAAATAAGAGACATATTTGACTTTAAAAAAATTACAAAATCAAACTAAGAAATAAAATAAAGAATAAATTTATATTATCATTTATAAAACTAAAATTATTGTGGTTTGTAGTAGCTAGATTTTTGTTTTTGTTATTTTTTTTTAAATGATCAAAAGAGTCTCACGTTGTTTGAGAATTGATACTAAATGTAGTTTATATACAACACTCATACACTATAATCTAACGAGTTGTCTTTTCTGAAGATTAAAGTTGTGAGGGTTCTCACACCTAAAGCAGACAATACTGCTTAGTTGTAGTAGCGCGAACATGAGGTTGACTAGAACAATAACGTCGTATATGAAAATTCAAAGTTCACATCGTGCCCCTTAGCCTTGACTGGGAACAACTGTCATGGGCTGACCAAAATAACATAACAAACAAAAAATCTACTACGAATTTCTCTTTTAGAAAAGATGTCTTGTTGGATGTCAGCTCGGAACAACCGCCCCCTAGATGAGACTTATGGACATTGTTCAAATTTTGAGTTCCCATTGAGGGTGGAACGTTGGCATCTCAGTCTGTGGGAACCCAAAGTTAGCATCATTCTCCTTAGCACTGACTTGGAATAACTATTCTTGGTTGACCAAACTAACATAACAAACAAAAAATATACTACATGTCAACCTCGAGTTCGCACCATTACGGCTACGAGATATTGTCCACTTTGGGTGTGAGAATCCTAACGAATTTGTCTTATAGAAAAGGCACTTTGTTGGATGTCCGCCCAAAACAGTTGCCCTTAGTCGATACTAAAGGCCACAATGCAAACTTTGAGTTCCCACAAACGGCTCCAATGTTTTAGTCGACCTCAAGTCTGCATCATTGCAGCTACGAGATATTGTGCACTTTGAGTGCGAGAATTCTCACAACTTTGTCCTTTAAAAAAGATGCCTGATTAGTTGAGGGGTATGAGTGTTGTATATAAATTACCCTTAATCTCAATTCACAAGCAATGTTGGACTATTTTGGCTATGCCGAAACAGTAGACCCTAGTCAAAGCTAAGGGACGCGATGCAAACTTTTGGTTCCCACAAACGACACCAATGTTTCCGTCGACCTCAAGTCCACGTTGTTGCACCCTAAAATTTTACCAACCGATTCTCCTATCTGACTCGTGGTTTAAATTCATATTCGCAAATCAGACGCATGATATTTGTGCACAGACAGAGGATATCAGGGTTACAGCTTGGTTTTCGTCTATCAGATACGGCAGATCCAGTCCAGATCATCAGGGTTTTATTTTCGGGAAATTTGTGCGCTCCTCGGTGATTTTTAGCTTGCATAGTGATTTTGGGATATTCTGATGCCCGGGGTTCTCTGTTCAATTCGATCTGGTCTCGCGCGCTCTTTTATGGTGGTCATTTGCATTTGTCTGCATTTTCAGGGTTTAATAGACTTTTGTGGATTTTAAATAGGCATTTTAATCATTTTTAGGATTTAAATAGATTTTTTTAGAATTTTAAATAGCTTAAATCTCTTTTTAGAATTTTATATAGATTTTTAAATAGAGTTAATAGTTTTTTAATCATTTTTAGAATATAAAAGATTTTAAATAGTTTTAATTGTTTTAGATAATATAGAAAATATTATAGATTTTTCTTTTACGTTAATAGGGATTTTAATAAATAGAAATAAATAGGGTATTGTTTTAATATAGTTTTCCTTTTAAATAGATATTATAAATAATAGTGTAGAATTTTAATAGGCATTTTATAGAATAGGAGTTAAATAGAACTTTAATAAAGGTAATTAGATTTTTAATCATTTTTTAGATTTAATTAGGGTAATTAGTTTAATTAGGTGTTAATTCTGTTTTTAGGTTTAATCAGGTTAATTAGGGTTTTAATCATGTTTAGGTCTAATTAGGATTAAGATAGTTTAATTCTTGGATTAGTCAAGTTAATTAGTTAATTAGGTCTTAATTTGTTTTAATTAGATATAATCAGATTTAGTTTTTTATTTCAGTTTTTCAGGTTTTTTGATTAATTTTTCGTTGGGCCCAGAAGTGAATTTTTGAAGGTCCAGAGTCCAATTCAATTTTTTTGTCCGTTTTGGCCACAGAAAGTGACACTTGTCACTATAAAGGGGACCCACCACACCAACTCAGAGTCTCCCTCCTGGTGCCACTTGCCCCACTACACTCTGCCACACGTCTCACACACGTCTCACACTCTGCCAGCACTCTCACTACGTGGCACCACCACAAGCTTCACCGGAAACGCCCTTGACCGACATGCAAAGCCGGTGACCTCCCACCGCCGGCAGCCCCAACCGTCACCGGACCGCCGCAACCACCCGCCGGAGTTGGTTTTCAACCCAGAATCATCCAAACCCTTCGTTCTTCTCCGATCCTCCTCCGTCCCCCTTCATCTTCTCCTCATCGGAAAATCTACCACCGCCGGAAACTTCAAGAACAATTCTCCAGATCACCTTCCATCTTCACTGTTCTACAAGCGCGATTTTCCAGAACGCGTTCGAACATTCATCTTCCTTCAAAGATTTTCCAGAACACGTTCGAACATTCATTTTTCTTGTTCTTCAAAGAAATCTCCAGAAGCAGACCTTCATCATTCTTCAGCGAAAACCCAGAAAACCCTCAGACCTTCGTCATTCTTCACCAATATTCCAGAAAACCTCCAAAGCGCTCATCAGTTTCCCAGAAAAACGCTAAGAGCTTCAATCGTCTGGTTTCGTCGCTTCCAGAACGCCAACGCCTTCATCAAAATTTCCAGAGCAAAGTTGAATCTTCTTCATCCGTCCAAAGACCTCCACGCCAAGAGATCCTTCCTTGCTTCGTCAGGACCATCGTCAATATCCACGCGCGGAGTGAGATCACTAAATCTCAAAAACGTCATCGTTAGCCTCGTCTACACGAAGCTTTCTCCAGAAAGATCGTCATCTTCCTTGCTTCGTCCAGGTTTGGTCTCTTTCCTTCTCATAGTCGCAGGTTTAATTGAATTAGGGTTTGTTTAGACGATGTGAAGTTTGGGTGTTGTTTCAGATAGGGTTAGCTTAGGTTGAAGGGATTCGAACTTGGGGATGGTGATGTGTTTGAGGTTGGTGAATGTTGGAGAGCTTTTTTTTCCCAGAAGAGTTGCAGAGAGAGGGTGAGGGTGATGAGAGAAACGGCGCATTTCCGTATGGTGAACAGAGTTTAGGGTTGGGGGAAGGGAATTAGGTTTTGGTAACTGGTTAATTGGGCTAGGGTTTGGGCAGCGTTTGGGCCCAAACTGGTTTTGCTGAGACACCCCCGTGTTGCTCAGTACTCCCCCCCTACGAGAGAGGAGATAGAATGGAATTGGACTGGGCCTTATGCCCACTGCTATTCGCACCCCCCATAGCATGAGCCCATTTTAAAATGAACTGAAAAACTTACTAATTGCACCCCCATGCGTTTGTTTTTCTCTGTTTTTTTTAATTTCCTTGGGCCTGCGCCTTTTGCTAGGCGCACCCCCCCATTCTGGCCCACCTTAGACTTTCAACCTGAGAGCATGCTGTTTGAACCCCCCTCCCATTTATTCCAATTTTGTTTTCTTTAATTTCTTTTACTATCTTCTTGCAACTTGTATAATTCATAATAAAAGGAAAACAATTGATTTTTGAGTTCTTGTTTTTTCTACCACCTCATAATAATGTCTAGAAAATTGTATAAAAATAAAAATGCCATTTTATTTTTGTTTACTATTTTTGGTATATTTTCCATTTAAATGACTTTTTTAATATTTTTTAGTGCATGCATATTATTAGAAAATTCATAAAAAATAGTAGATTCGATCAAATAATTCCGTTCTTTTTTCTGTAGCCTTGTAATTCAATGTAGAATTTTATAGTACAAAAACATTAGCTTAATCATGCATTTTCATTTTAATTGCATTTTTTGCATTGTTATTGATATTGAATAATTGGTTTGTGGCCCGTCTGCCTTGTTGATTTTAGTTCTTTCATCTGGTAATGAATTTTACTCTGATTTTTTAGTATGTGGTACTAGACTAATGTAGGTTTCCCATAGATTTTTGATAGATTTTTGTAGGATGTTCTGATATGTTTTAGTCTGAGCTTGAGGATAGGAGAAGTCTTGATGGCTTCTGACTTTGAAGTTCAACTGTGGTTGAACTTCAGAGATAGTTTCTTGTGGTTTGAGGACCTGTGGTTTCTTCTTGAAGATGGAGGCCGGATGAAGTCCTGTTGGAGCTTGCAAGGATGCAGTGGATCGAGGTCTAGTCTGGGAGCTTGTTCTCTGTTTGTGAGGTTCGAGATCCTGAAGTTTGAAGGGAGTTTATGGTACTTTCCTGAGGAAGGCACTATGAATGACTTTCATTCTTTCTTCTCACCTCTTTCGTAAGTATCCAATGATGTTGGAGCCTTCATGTGAGTTTAATTTCTCCTGAGGAGGAATATAAACTGATCACAGTTGTTGAGCCACATGGGATACGATTCCTAAGTGGAAGCCTCCTAGTACTTTCCTGAGGAAGGTCCTGAGGGTCTGCTCACTTAGTTCCTCTAGTTCATCTAGGATTTCTTAAGTATCCAATGATGTCGGAGCCTTCATGTGAGTTTAATTTCTCCTGAGGAGGAATGTAAACTGATCACAGTTGTTGAGCCACGTAGGATACGATTCCTAAGTGGAAGCCTCCTAGTACTTTCCTGAGGAAGGTCCTATGGGTCTGCCCACTTAGTTCCCCTAGTTCAGATAGGATTTCTCAAATATCCAATGACACCGGAGCCTTCATGTGAGTTTAGTTTCTCCTGAGGAGGAATGTAAACTAATCACAGTTGTCGAGCCGCATAGGATATGACTCCTGAGTGGTAACCTCCTGGTACTTTCCCGAGGAAGGCACTATGAGTTTGTCTGCTTAGCTCCCTTTCTTTGGTAAGCTTGTTCTGAAGCTTGGAGACTGGGATTGATTCCTCTTGCTTAGGGTTTTGATTAGAGTTTTGCTTAGATCTTTGCTTAAGGTGTTGCATAGGGTTTTGTTTAGAGATAGATTAGGGGCTTGTTTCAGGTTTTGTTTAGGGGCCCTGCTCAGGGTTAGTCTCTTTGTGTTGTTTGACTTGTGTGGCGTTATGTTGCATTAGACTTAGGGATTCATCTAGATAGTTCTGAGTTAGGTGCATCTTAGAAATAGGCTTTGTGTGCATGAGAAGTTGAGGTGGTCCTCCTTCTGCTTGTTTGTTATTGAATGGCTTTGCTTGCTGGTATTTGGTAGAGCTCAGCTCCCTTACCTCTGTGGTTTGCGGCCTTTGCGCCTTGATTGTTTAGTTGTTGCATTCATGCATATTTTCAGTATTTCTTTACTTTGCAGTATTTCTTGTTTGTCGTTTAGTCCTGTTGCCATGATCCCTTAGGAGCTCTGACTTCTCCGCTGCGGAGTCGTTATGATAGACATTAGGATGGTCAACCAGGCATGATAGCAGTAGGTAGATTCCCCTCTTTCAGCTATAGTTTTAGGGTGTCTTTTCCCTTTCCTTTCAGTAGGAGCTTTTGAGTAGCTTGAGTCGTAGTTAGCTGAACTACAGCTGCTCTGATTCTTCGTACCAGACGAGGATATGTAGGCATAGGATGCGATATCCTAGCGAGCACACTAACAACTAACCTTTGTTCTCTCGCGGCTGTGCGATCGAGACTCTCCCGCTGACGACTAATTGTTATCCCTTTCTATTGCCCGAGTGCATTTGAGACCAGATCGTAGTTGTAGGTTCCCGAACCTTTGAGACCAGTTTGTTTTCTCACTGCTGTGTGAGAGCCCCCCTGTTTAGCCGTAGTTAGTCGAACTACGTTTGCTCTGATCTTCCATGCTGTGTGGAAGTACGTAGGCACAGGACGCGATGTCCTGGCGAGCAACCTTTTCCCCGTTTAGACGTAGGTAGTCGAACTACGTTGACTCTGACTTTCCCATTGCACGAGGGAGTACGTAGGCCCAGAACACCGTATGTTCTGTCGAGTCCTGTCCTTTTCTTTTTCTTTTTCAGACTGACCATTAGTGTAGATAGTTAAACACACCCTTTTTTCCTTATAAACACCAAGCGTGGATCCCGTCGAGTACGACGGACGTGAGGGGTGCTAATACCTTCCCCTTGCGTAACCGACTCCCGAATCCAGGTTTTGGTTGCGATGACCATACCTTTTTCCCGTCTTTGCGAGGTTTACTTCGAGCGTTCATTTTCCCGTTCTGAGGGATAAATAACGCACGGTGGTGACTCTCCTGTCAAGCCGGCGCCGATTTTCGCAGTAGCGACATCTGGCGACTCTGCTGGGGACTTATAGCATCTAGGGACTTTTCCCATCCCTTATGCTGGGACCGCTTCCCATCCCCTACGCGAGTCAATCCTAGCGCTTGGGTGTTTATTTGTTGGGTGTTGTGCATATATGTTTTATCTTTTCTGCACTTTACTTTTCCGTACCTTTACCTTTCCGCATTTATTTTCCAGCATTATATTATTGTGATTATTGCTGTGGGCAAGGGAGGTTACTGTGAGTGAGAAGCCGGACCTGGGCTTGAGTATGCACCTAGATATAGTTGTGGAGAGTAGTAGACGAACCTGTCTGTTGAGCAGGCACAGTTCCCTACGAAATCTACGCTCAGACGAGGTTCTCGCAGAGGTGCTCCTTTCCGGTCCTGAGGATCTGAGGGGAGTCCAGACGTGGGGGTTGTCGACTCTGGGGACCGATCATTTGGAAGTCAGCTAAGTGAGGCCTCTTCATGACTTGATGATGCCACTCCTTCTGGGAATCGCATCGTCACTCATGAAAGTCTGTGACGCTGATGACCGCATAGGATGCCGTACCTTTGTCCGTGGATTAGGTCTATCATACCTGTGAGAGGGATTGGGTTATTGCAGGAAAACTGGCCTTCAGAAACCATGATTCAGTACCTTTATCAGACGGTATTCTTGATTCATCTCCAGGTGTGTTGTCTGGGTCAGATGGGTTTCTTATCTGAGGTTGATGCTATTATCAGATGGTTTTCTCGTCAGATACAGAGGTTCAGATGGTTTTCTTACCAGGGGATTGATATTTTGAGTATCAGATGATAGTTAGTGTCATGAGGTTCTGGTGACTATGGTGGTTTTCTGTTCTTGATCACAGAGATGTTCCTCTTCAGGCTACAGCATAGCCCCTGTGTTCACAGATTGCATTATTTATCATATTGCATCATTGCATTACCATTTGCATTCAACTAACGTGTGTGTATTGCAGGTACATATTTTCCCTCCCAGTTCTGGTGTCTGTTTCTTAGCAAGACATGGAAGCCACGAAGAGAGTGTTGCCCTACAAGTTTCCGTCTCCGGATATCAGTCTGTTGCTAGAGTTGATTACTATTGCTAAGAAGAGGGTAATGGGTGACTTCAGAAAGAGATATGGGAGGATTCTGACCTATGTTTATCAGCCATCGGCCTACGAGATCAGCGGCATTTATACCCTGTTACAGTTTTATGATGCGGAGCTCAGGTGTTTTGTATTTCCCGACTTTGTTTTGGCTCCTACCCTGGAGGAGTATTCTGCACTCTTGGACATACCTATCCGCGAGCAGATGCCTTTCTATCGTACGGACGCTGAGCCTAATCTGGCTGAGCTTTCTGCCATCCTGTACTTGAGAGAGTCTGAGCTGTCCGGGAAGATGATCAGAAGAGGAGATGTGTGGGGATTTCCATTGGATGTCTTGGTGGAGAAGGCTCGGGAGTATGCCAAGGAAGGTGGCTGGGGTGTTTTTGACGTCATCCTTGCTGTATGTGTGTATGGCATCGTGTTGTTCCCGAACATTCCTGATTTTGTTGACTCAGATGCCTTCTATATTTTGGCTGCGAAGAACCCAGTTCCTACCTTGCTGGGAGATATCCACCATTCAACTCACTATCAGAATGAAAAGCGGCGAGGAAGGAATGTGTCTTGCTGTGTACCTCTCCTGTGCAGGTGGTTCACCAGTCATATGCCTAAGTCAGGACCTTTTGTCACCTCTATTGATTCTCTAGGATGGCCCGAGCGCTTGATGGGGTTGACTTCTAAGGATGTGGTATGGGTCAACGAAGAGGTATTTGGAGTAGAGGTCATACTCAAATGCGAAGGATTCCCGAATGTTCCGTTAATAGGAAGGAAAGGGTGTGTCAATTACAACCCTTCCTTATTGATCAGGCAATTTGGGTATGTACCTCAGGGAGCGCCGAAGCCCGAGGAGATACAGGAATCTCTGTATCTCACCGGGGCAATAGGGAAAGAGATACTGACCAAGCTCGAAAAGGCATGGAAGAACTTGCACAAGAGAGGGAAGCCTTCAGGTAGCAGGGGGGATATTCGAGTTCCTGGCCCGTATGTGGAATGGATTCGTGAGCGAGCTACGAAATTCCTGATGCCTTATCCAGCGGTTCAGCCATTGCATCCTTCTCCGGTGGAGGAGCCTACCACTGTGGACATACAGGTATACAAGCAACTGATGGAGGAGAAAGAAGAGCTAGCAAAGGCTAAAGAGGCTTTAGAGAAGGAGAATGCCCAGCTTCGTCATGAAAAGATTGAAACAGGATATTTTTCTAAGCAACAGGCCGAAACTCTGAAACATCTGAAGACTACGTTATTGGAGTTGACTGAAACCAAGAAGCGTCTGGAGTTAGATGTAGACTCAGTTAGCAGTGTATTGGCTACTAAGAAGCAAGAGCTGGAAAGGGCCTACACGAAGCTAGCTAAGTTCAGAGAGCACTGGGATCTCACTATGGCCAAGCGCAAAGAGCGGGACGAAGAGCTAAAGACACAGGTAGCTCAGTTAGAAGAACAGGTCAAAGTGAAGACTGAAGAACTTGAAGAGGAAGCATGCCGCCGATATGAGGCCGAACGCAAGCTTATTGATGCCATGAAGAATTTGGAAGATTTTCAGCATAGAGCAGACGCCAAGAGACCCAAACCTGGGGATGGTGCTCAGGATAAGGCGTGGGAAGACTTTGTCAGAGATATCCAGGGAACGGTCAGAAAAAGGGATCGGCTGATAGAAGGCTTGATTTATCGACCGGATCACGCAGAGACAAAGAAGATGGTCGAAGACTTCCGCAACCGTACCCGTACTTGATTTCTCTCTTGTATTCTGTTGTGTTGAGATCACCACCAGGCATGTTGGCTGGGATCCTCCTTTACCATATCAGTTGTATGGAGCATAGTTATGTAACCTCTTGACAAGACTGTTATTCTAATAAATATATGAGGGTTTTTTCTAAATATTGTCTTTATGGTTTATCTCGTCTTGCTACCACTGACACTGGAATTGGAGGGGAAATATCTCCAATGCACACATGCACGTTAGCATTTTTGTATTTCTGTCTGCATAAATCATATTGCATAGCATTACTCTAACAGGCCATAGCACTTATCCAGCCTTTGTTTCCATCAGAGGGTGATTCTCGGGGATTGCTCGAGGCAAAAGTGGAGTGTTGAAGACGACCAAGAGGCTGAAGCAGATTTGAGCAGAATCAAGCAGGGTAGTCAGTTACAGGTAATTGGTAGCTATGGCTGAAGGCAATTTCCAGGCTCCTAACACCTTGACAGGGTTTACTATGACGTCCCGCCATCGGTATGATTCTATGGAAGACTTCCCGCAAGAGAACAACCTTACTGCGGACCAAGTTGTACAGCCTATTGTTGAGAACCGAGATCGACATGAGCAGTTTGTTGGCCGAAATGAACGTCATCCTCCTGCTAGCAATCAAGGTGTTGCTTTCCCTGTGATGAATTACCGAAGAGATATTCCAATGGCCGGGATGGTAGATCCAAGAGCTCTTGAAAAGGATAGAAGACTCCGAGCGTTGGAAGAAAGAATAAAAGCCTTGAAAGCGAAAGATGCCGTTAACCTGGATGATGTAGACATGTGTTTGGTTCCTGATCTGGTGTTGTCGTACAAGTTCAAAGTGCCGGAATTCGAAAAGTACACGGGAGATAGCTGTCCGAAGCTGCATTTGATGATGTTCTGTCGAAGGATGACTTCGTTTGTGCGAAATGACCAACTAATGATCCATTGCTTCCAGTATAGCCTGACTGGGGCATCCTTGAGGTGGTATGTGCAGTTAGAGAGTAATCAGATTCGATCATGGGTGGATTTAGCCAGAGCTTTCATGAAGCAGTACGATTACAACCTGGATTTGGCTCCTAGTCTCGTACATCTGCAAGAATTATCTCAGGCGAAGAATGAATCATTCAGAGGGTATTTGCGAAGATGGAAAGAATTGGCTGCTAGTGTTCAACCACCGCTTCCGGAAAGAGAAATGGTTGACATCTTCTTGGGTACTCTGAAAGGCCAGTATTTCGACAAATTGTTCAGTTGTACCAGCTTTGTGGGCCTGATGAGAATGGGTGAGCTTGTTGAGAGAGGACTCAAGAGTGGAAAGTTTCGAGATGTCCCTTATGTCACAGTTGATAAGATTGAGTCAGTTGTCAGTTCTCAAGAAGAGTGGGAAGAAGGAGATGACGCCATCTCAGAATCTCTAGCATCTCAGGATCGGTTTTCAAATACTTCAAGTCAACGGTCATCCTATCGTCGATCGCGTCAGCACGCCCCACGAAGACCAAGGAAACTTGAAAGGTAGTTTACTCAGCTACCAGTGTCGTACAGTCAGTTGTTGCCAGATCTGGTCAAAAGTGGATTGATAATGCCGAAAGAGACTAAGCCGGTAATTCCACCGTATCCTCCAGGTTTTGATGCCAGCGCCCGCTGTGAGTACCATGTTGGGGCACAGGGGCATTCAACAAATGACTGTAAGGTGCTTAGAAGCCAGATTCAGGATCTGTTAGACTCTAGCCGGATTTGCATCACGCCTCAGGGTTTTGTTCAGATTAATGAGTTTCCATCATCCAGTTGTGTGGGTTCGTCAGTTAATGTCATGGAAGACTCCTCAAGAAGTGTGTGCTCTGAAGATTGTCAATCAGAGAGTGCAGTTGAATATGGGGGAAGTTTCTAGAGGTTTCTGTGTCGGGGGTCGCATTTGTTTTCTCCGCCTAACCCGTTTAGCTTTTGTGCATCAGTATTTGCTGACCACCACCAGGATTGTTGGCTGGGGTCATTGTATTCGTACTTATTTGTGCTAACGTGCTGCTTTTGTTGGTTGTACACGTGTGGGAGATGTTCGTCTGGTGCTTATAGTTTGAGTTTCTCTTTGTCTTGTCTTGAATATGTGTTTGCTTTTTGCATTGCATTATCGTTTAACAGGTACATCAGAACCGTGGGTCTCATTTCCTCATCCTACAGTTTGTTGCAGGAATTCCTTCAGAGATATGGAACAAAATCAGCTTGAATTGATTGAAGTTCGAAGCCAGCTGGGGCAGATGATGAGAGACATGCAAGAGATGCGTCTGGAACAGAAGATCCTCAAAGAGGAGAACAGTCAGCTGAAAACCCAAATGAGCTTGATCATGGAAGTATTCAAGAATGTGCTTAGGAAAGAGGATGATCAGCTATTTGAAGCCGCAGTGAAGAAGTTCGTGCCACCTGTGCCTGTGGAACCTGAGCAGCAGCAACAGAAGATACATCTGTCTCAATGGAGGATTCAGGAGGGGAAGCCAAAGAGGATATTTGAGGCGCCGCCTACAACATATGATGAACTCTTGCAGACTTTATTGAGGTTTAATCTGGTGGAGAAGAGAACGTTGGATCCACCCACGAGAGCACTTCCTCATGGATACGATGCCAGTAAGCAATGTGAGTTTCATTCTGGGGCACTCGGACACAACATCGAGGGTTGCCATGCTTTTAAGCACAATGTTCAAGACCTGATTGACTCGCACGATATTGAATTCACGCCGAGCGGCGTAGCTGTACGTATTGCTCCTATCTCAGTCGATGCTAAGATGACAGATGTTCCTAAAGCTGCAGTAGGTCAGAAGCGTATCCTGGACTCCATGGTGTCAGAATCTCCATGCCCACAACTGTTGCCTATTCCTGGGGCAGATTTGAGAAATAAAATGGCTAAGCATAAGGAGGGCTTTGATCAGTACAGTGAAAGTCAAGAAACCGATGTTGTATTTGCTACGAAGAGTGTTCAAGAGTCAACCCGATACCAGCAACAACAGCAACGATCTCAACAGTGGAAAAGGCAGCAGCATCCCAATCAGCGAAAAGCTCAAAATCAGAAGCCATTGAGGGTATTTAAGGTACCTCCGGTGCCGTATGCCGAGCTTCTTCAGGTGTTGCTACGATTGCAGTTGGTTGAGAAGAGGAAGTTAGCTCCGCTGACAGGTACGCCTCCAGCAGGTTATGATATCACGGAGCGCTGTGATTTCCATTCAGGAGCACAAGGGCACAACATTGAAGATTGTCTGGCCTTCAAGCACAAAGTGCAAGACTTACTTGATAGTGCAGCAATCAGCTTCGGGCAGGAAAGTCCCAAAATCATCTGAATGAAGGAGGAAGGGCTCTATAATTTGGTTGGGTCGTTGAAAGCAGATCAGGACAGCTTCGGGTTGCCTCTAATAACTGATTGTGAAGATAGCTGGTTCAGCAGCAGGACAGATGTGAAAGCCCGGTTCTCGGAAGCTAGCATTTTTCTTTGTTTTATCTTGTCATTTCTCTACGCTTGTAGTTTCTTTCCTGTTTAAAATGCGATCTGGTTTGTAAAGCTTGTTGTTTTCGTTCAATTGATGATAATGAAATAAATATGCATGTTTGATTAAATCTATTCGTGTTCACTAATTGTTTTTACAAATGTCCAACGCTTGGTTAAGAAGAATCTGGGGAGGATGACGAAGATGAACGATATGCGACTTCCGATTGTATGCTTTTTGAGATAAAACCTGTTGATGATGTACAGGCATTGTTTCAAATCCCTAAACATCGGAGATATAAGGAAGATAATCCCTTGTTAACCCCTTTGAGCCTTGTAGTAGGAGTTTCTTTCTGAAAACGAAAAACCCTCAATCTTAACCTGGGGCAGGGTAGGTGTTAGCTAATTTGACCGAGCATCCAAATTGCAAAAGGAGTGTCCGTTCGAGGATCAATCACGCCCCTAGAGGTCGTGCCTAAAAGACCACAATGGTTCAATCAAGAGTGGGGCAGTCATACCATTCCCCAAAGAGTCAGACAACCAGTGTCACACGACTTGTTCGAAAGAAAAAAAAACGGAAAAAAAAAAAAAAGAATCAAAAGCCCGCTAAGTCGAACTTCCAAACAAATGACTTAGGCAAAAATGAGGGCATCCCGCTGGACTTAAAAAATCAAAAGAAACTCAAAAGGAGTCAGTCCAGGCAAAAGTTAGGGATATGAAAGAAAAAGATGAAAAGGATCAAAAGAAAAATCCTCAAAGGAAATACGAGTCGTGTGACCTCAAGTGTCAAAGACGAAAAGTGAGTGGTTGTCACTCCGAAAACTCATAGTTTCTCGAACTATCACTCCTATCTTTCAACCTCTGAGAGGTGAGCGCTAAGGTTGAATTAGCTGAACATAGGATCGGAGAACATCAAGGAGAATGGGTGGGTTAAAATAAACTTTGAGCCTTTATCCTTTCCTTCAAAACCATGAACCTGACCACATTACAACCTTCAAAAGTCCTAATTGAAACAGGTTGTTTCGAAAGCATACTCCGGTAAAGGTCGCGTCGATTCTGACTCCTAAAAGGGTTCTTCTTACCATGTTGGTACTGATGTTGATAAATGTTTTGTGCATTATATGCCATAAACTGTTTTTTCCTTTCCCCAGTGAGCAGATTGGATGTCAAAGTTGTCATATGTGTTGCATTAGTATAGCTTTTACGCAGAACAACTTGTTTTACTTGCGAGTAAGCGCTTGACAGCAGAAAAGTTCCCTACAGTGGAGATGTATGTTCAGGATAGAATACAGAACGCCCGAATGTTCCGAGAGCAGGGGCAAGCTACTATTGTGATCCCCAGTCAAGTCAGCCTTTCGAAGTCAGTTATCCTGGGGCAATCAGGTCGAGATTCAGGCAAATACGGCGTAGTCAGGGGCACTATTCTGAATCAGATAATTAGGGGCAAGGTCAGTGCAGTCAGGGGCAGGCCATCGTAAGAGTGCAGAAGTTCTTTATTCGAGGAGCATTTGATGTGAAGCATCCCTCCGAAGTTCAGAACGCCGGGGCATGTCATATCAGACCATCAGGGCTCATATTTTCAGGTTTTCTTTCGAGGACTATCCCCGCAGAGGCCCCGCAGGCTGGGGTATATCATAAGCGAAAGGTTTGTTCTTCTCCGTATCCGCAGGGTTATCCATAGTTATTCGAGCAGATTCGGCCAATTTTCGAGAGCGAGACGAATGTGGGTAGTCATGTTACTATCCTTTGACTCTTCCACCAGGAGACTGTGTATTCAGGCAGAATGTTTTCCAGCGTCAGTTGTACCTGACCCATCACAGATAGCCTAAAGGTCAAATCCATATTGGTGATCACTGTGAGGCCCATCCGTGTTGGCGCATCAGTTTCCAAATCCAATTTTCGGCAATACGCAGGAAGACTCCCTCTATTTTCTCCAGCAAAGTCCAATTTTTTATTGGTACGGGTGAGCTATCCCCAGAGAAGTCCAATCACACTTGGCGCATCTGCCATTCCCCAGCGGAGTTGATTTCACTCTCCCAGCATTTATTTTGCTGGGATAATCCTGTGACATCCGGGTTTATCCCCAGCGGAGTTGGCTTCGTCTTCAGCATTTATGTTGCTGCAGTGGTTTTCTGTACCCAGCTTTCTCCGGCAGCTCGAGCCTGCATTAGCATATTGCATGCATTATCATATTTGCATCATACTTGCATGTCATTGTCAAAATGCGTAGCATTTCCATCCTGAATGGAGCATTACGCCATAGAAAGATTAAAGCATGTGCATATGCATACGAAGCATAAGTCAGGTTTTCTACCAGCCTCACATGGCGCGTGAATTACTCTGTGATCAGTTCAAGGGCATTTATCCCGCAACAGTGTTCAGACGATTTAGCATATTATTTGTATCCCAGATCATACAACAGTTATGCTTCGATCAATCAGTCATCTGGTATCGACAGACTTTTCTTCCCGTCAATTCATATTGACGATGTGTTCCTCCAATAAGTGGATTTCTCCGTCTATCATTAGACGTCTTGAGTTTGAACGTAGTTTTCTTTCCGTCTATCTTTAGACGATGTGAAGTTGCGAGTGATTTCAGTGGGTTTCAAGACGGGGTTTCTCTAATATGTGGTGTTCTTTCCGTCTATCAGTAGACGATGTGAAGTGTTGGGTGATTTTCAGTGGGGTTCAAGACGGGGTTTCTCTAGCAGGTGGCTTTTCTTTCCGTCTATCAGTAGACGATGTGAAGTTTCAGGTTATTGTTCAGCGGGTTTCTTATTGTCAGATCATACAGATGGGGTGTTTCCCCAGCGAGTCTTCTCCGGCTATCTTCGATTGTTGAGGGGTTTCAAAACGATATTTCGGATGGTGGTTTTCTTTCTGTTTATTGGATGAGATGACGTTTCAAGAGGGACTTCTCTGACCGTCAATCCTTATTGATGTCGAGGCTCTTCGAAGAATGTTCAGTTTTCGTGATTGTCGATTCTTATTGACGACATGGTTCTTTAAAGGTGGTTTTCTTCCCATCGGTCCATACTGACGATGTGGCCCCTTTAAGGATATTGATCTTTCCATCAATTCCCGTAGACAGAAGGATTCTGAAATTCGAGGGATGGTGTTGAATTGCGTTTGGCTTTCTTTCCGTCTACCTTTAGACGATGGGAGTATGGAGATTAAGGTTTTCTTTCCGTCTATCCTTAGATGATGTGAGTATGGAGATTAATGGCGTCTTGCCGTCTACCCTTAGACGATGTGAGTATGGAGATTAATGCTTTCTTTCCGTCTATCCTTAGACGATGTGAATATTGATTTGTTTCATCAATCAGGATGATCCCGTCTACCCTTAGACGATGTGAGTATGGAGATTATTTCTTCCCGTCTACCTTTAGACGATGTGAGTATGGAGATTATTTCTTCCCGTCTATCCTTAGACGATGTGAATATTGATTTGTTTCATCAATCAGGATGATCCCGTCTACCCTTAGACGATGTGAGTGGCGATCAGGCTTTCTTCCCGTTTATCTTTAGACGATGTGAGTATTGGTGTTTCCTCCATTCAGGGTGTCTTCCCGTCCATCTTTGGACGATGTGAGTATATTTCTCTTCCCGCCTATCAGTAGGCAATGTGAAAGGATCAGGTGTTTTGTTGCAACCCTAGGATTTGTTATATACGGTATCACAGGTAATTGGCGTTAAAATCAGGAGTTCCTTATCAGATGATTGATCAGTTTGGTGCCGTAATGACTGGACTCGGCTGTTCTGGACTTTATTCCCCAAGCAGTTTACAGTATATGCTCGCGGTTGGCAAATTTTCGGGTTTTATTTGTATTCAACCGTCTCGTACCTCTGAATGTTTGAAGGCTGAGCGCTCTTCAAACCCTTCAGGTCCAAGTCGCTTGAATAGGGGCAGCTGTTGCACCCTAAAATTTGACCAACCGATTCTCCTATCTGACTCGTGGTTTAAATTCATATTCGCAAATCAGACGCATGATATTTGTGCACAGACAGAGGATATCAGGGTTACAGCTTGGTTTTCGTCTATCAGATACGGCAGATCCAGTCCAGATCATCAGGGTTTTATTTTCGGGAAATTTGTGCGCTCCTCGGTGATTTTTAGCTTGCATAGTGATTTTGGGATATTCTGATGCCCGGGGTTCTCTGTTCAATTCGATCTGGTCTCGCGCGCTCTTTTATGGTGGTAATTTGCATTTGTCTGCATTTTCAGGGTTTAATAGACTTTTGTGGATTTTAAATAGGCATTTTAATCATTTTTAGGATTTAAATAGATTTTTTTAGAATTTTAAATAGCTTAAATCTCTTTTTAGAATTTTATATAGATTTTTAAATAGAGTTAATAGTTTTTTAATCATTTTTAGAATATAAAAGATTTTAAATAGTTTTAATTGTTTTAGATAATATAGAAAATATTATAGATTTTTCTTTTACGTTAATAGGGATTTTAATAAATAGAAATAAATAGGGTATTGTTTTAATATAGTTTTCCTTTTAAATAGATATTATAAATAATAGTGTAGAATTTTAATAGGCATTTTATAGAATAGGAGTTAAATAGAACTTTAATAGAGGTAATTAGATTTTTAATCATTTTTTAGATTTAATTAGGGTAATTAGTTTAATTAGGTGTTAATTCTGTTTTTAGGTTTAATCAGGTTAATTAGGGTTTTAATCATGTTTAGGTCTAATTAGGATTAAGATAGTTTAATTCTTGGATTAGTCAAGTTAATTAGTTAATTAGGTCTTAATTGGTTTTAATTAGATATAATCAGATTTAGTTTTTTATTTCAGTTTTTCAGATTTTTTGATTAATTTTTCGTTGGGCCCAGAAGTGAATTTTTGAAGGCCCAGAGTCCAATTCAATTTTTTTGTCCGTTTTGGCCACAGAAAGTGACACTTGTCACTATAAAGGGGACCCACCACACCAACTCAGAGTCTCCCTCCTGGTGCCACCTGCCCCACTACACTCTGCCACACGTCTCACACACGTCTCACACTCTGCCAGCACTCTCACTACGTGGCACCACCACAAGCTTCACCGGAAACGCCCTTGACCGGCATGCAAAGCCGGTGACCTCCCACCGCCGGCAGCCCCAACCGTCACCGGACCGCCGCAACCACCCGTCGGAGTTGGTTTTCAACCCAGAATCATCCAAACCCTTCGTTCTTCTCCGATCCTCCTCCGTCCCCCTTCATCTTCTCCTCATCGGAAAATCTACCACCGCCGGAAACTTCAAGAACAATTCTCCAGATCACCTTCCATCTTCATCGTTCTACAAGCGCGATTTTCCAGAACGCGTTCGAACATTCATCTTCCTTCAAAGATTTTCCAGAACACGTTCGAACATTCATTTTTCTTGTTCTTCAAAGAAATCTCCAGAAGCAGACCTTCATCATTCTTCAGCGAAAACCCAGAAAACCCTCAGACCTTCGTCATTCTTCACCAACATTCCAGAAAACCTCCAAAGCGCTCATCAGTTTCCCAGAAAAACGCTAAGAGCTTCAATCGTCTGGTTTCGTCGCTTCCAGAACGCCAACGCCTTCATCAAAATTTCCAGAGCAAAGTTGAATCTTCTTCATCCGTCCAAAGACCTCCACGCCAAGAGATCCTTCCTTGCTTCGTCAGGACCATCGTCAATATCCACGCGCGGAGTGAGATCACTAAATCTCAAGAACGTCATCGTTAGCCTCGTCTACACGAAGCTTTCTCCAGAAAGATCGTCATCTTCCTTGCTTCGTCCAGGTTTGGTCTCTTTCCTTCTCATAGTCGCAGGTTTAATTGAATTAGGGTTTGTTTAGACGATGTGAAGTTTGGGTGTTGTTTCAGATAGGGTTAGCTTAGGTTGAAGGGATTCGAACTTGGGGATGGTGATGTGTTTGAGGTTGGTGAATGTTGGAGAGCTTTTTTTTCCCAGAAGAGTTGCAGAGAGAGGGTGAGGGTGATGAGAGAAACGGCGCATTTCCGTATGGTGAACAGTGTTTAGGGTTGGGGGAAGGGAATTAGGTTTTGGTAACTGGTTAATTGGGCTAGGGTTTGGGCAGCGTTTGGGCCCAAACTGGTTTTGCTGAGACACCCCCGTGTTGCTCAGTACTCCCCCCCTACGAGAGAGGAGATAGAATGGAATTGGACTGGGCCTTATGCCCACTGCTATTCGCACCCCCCATAGCATGAGCCCATTTTAAAATGAACTGAAAAACTTACTAATTGCACCCCCATGCGTTTGTTTTTCTCTGTTTTTTTTTATTTCCTTGGGCCTGCGCCTTTTGCTAGGCGCACCCCCCCATTCTGGCCCACCTTAGACTTTCAACCTGAGAGCATGCTGTTTGAACCCCCCTCCCATTTATTCCAATTTTGTTTTCTTTAATTTCTTTTACTATCTTCTTGCAACTTGTATAATTCATAATAAAAGGAAAATAATTGATTTTTGAGTTCTTGTTTTTTCTACCACCTCATAATAATGTCTAGAAAATTGTATAAAAATAAAAATGCTATTTTATTTTTGTTTACTATTTTTGGTATATTTTCCATTTAAATGACTTTTTTAATATTTTTTAGTGCATGCATATTATTAGAAAATTCATAAAAAATAGTAGATTCGATCAAATAATTCCGTTCTTTTTTCTGTAGCCTTGTAATTCAATGTAGAATTTTATAGTATAAAAACATTAGCTTAATCATGCATTTTCATTTTAATTGCATTTTTTGCATTGTTATTGATATTGAATAATTGGTTTGTGGCCCGTCTGCCTTGTTGATTTTAGTTCTTTCATCTGGTAATGAATTTTACTCTGATTTTTTAGTATGTGGTACTAGACTAATGTAGGTTTCCCATAGATTTTTGATAGATTTTTGTAGGATGTTCTGATATGTTTTAGTCTGAGCTTGAGGATAGGAGAAGTCTTGATGGCTTCTGACTTTGAAGTTCAACTGTGGTTGAACTTCAGAGATAGTTTCTTGTGGTTTGAGGACCTGTGGTTTCTTCTTGAAGATGGAGGCCGGATGAAGTCCTGTTGGAGCTTGCAAGGATGTAGTGGATCGAGGTCTAGTCTGGGAGCTTGTTCTCTGTTTGTGAGGTTCGAGATCCTGAAGTTTGAAGGGAGTTTATGGTACTTTCCTGAGGAAGGCACTATGAATGACTTTCATTCTTTCTTCTCACCTCTTTCGCAAGTATCCAATGATGTTGGAGCCTTCATGTGAGTTTAATTTCTCCTGAGGAGGAATATAAACTGATCACAGTTGTTGAGCCACATGGGATACGATTCCTAAGTGGAAGCCTCCTAGTACTTTCCTGAGGAAGGTCCTGAGGGTCTGCTCACTTAGTTCCTCTAGTTCATCTAGGATTTCTTAAGTATCCAATGATGTCGGAGCCTTCATGTGAGTTTAATTTCTCCGGAGGAGGAATGTAAACTGATCACAGTTGTTGAGCCACATAGGATACGATTCCTAAGTGGAAGCCTCCTAGTACTTTCCTGAGGAAGGTCCTATGGGTCTGCCCACTTAGTTCCCCTAGTTCAGATAGGATTTCTCAAATATCCAATGACGCCGGAGCCTTCATGTGAGTTTAGTTTCTCCTGAGGAGGAATGTAAACTAATCACAGTTGTCGAGCCGCATAGGATATGACTCCTGAGTGGTAACCTCCTGGTACTTTCCCGAGGAAGGCACTATGAGTTTGTCTGCTTAGCTCCCTTTCTTTGGTAAGCTTGTTATGAAGCTTGGAGACTGGGATTGATTCCTCTTGCTTAGGGTTTTGATTAGAGTTTTGCTTAGATCTTTGCTTAAGGTGTTGCATAGGGTTTTGTTTAGAGATAGATTAGGGGCTTGTTTCAGGTTTTGTTTAGGGGCCCTGCTCAGGGTTAGTCTCTTTGTGTTGTTTGACTTGTGTGGCGTTATGTTGCATTAGACTTAGGGATTCATCTAGATAGTTCTGAGTTAGGTGCATCTTAGAAATAGGCTTTGTGTGCATGAGAAGTTGAGGTGGTCCTCCTTCTGCTTGTTTGTTATTGAATGGCTTTGCTTGCTGGTATTTGGTAGAGCTCAGCTCCCTTACCTCTGTGGTTTGCGGCCTTTGCGCCTTGATTGTTTAGTTGTTGCATTCATGCATATTTTCAGTATTTCTTTACTTTGCAGTATTTCTTGTTTGTCGTTTAGTCCTGTTGCCATGATCCCTTAGGAGCTCTGACTTCTCCGCTGCGGAGTCGTTATGATAGACATTAGGATGGTCAACCAGGCATGATAGCAGTAGGTAGATTCCCCTCTTTCAGCTATAGTTTTAGGGTGTCTTTTCCCTTTCCTTTCAGTAGGAGCTTTTGAGTAGCTTGAGTCGTAGTTAGCTGAACTACAGCTGCTCTGATTCTTCGTACCAGACGAGGATATGTAGGCATAGGATGCGATATCCTAGCGAGCACACTAACAACTAACCTTTGTTCTCTCGCGGCTGTGCGATCGAGACTCTCCCGCTGACGACTAATTGTTATCCCTTTCTATTGCCCGAGTGCATTTGAGACCAGATCGTAGTTGTAGGTTCCCGAACCTTTGAGACCAGTTTGTTTTCTCACTGCTGTGTGAGAGCCCCCCTGTTTAGCCGTAGTTAGTCGAACTACGTTTGCTCTGATCTTCCATGCTGTGTGGAAGTACGTAGGCACAGGACGCGATGTCCTGGCGAGCAACCTTTTCCCCGTTTAGACGTAGGTAGTCGAACTACGTTGACTCTGACTTTCCCATTGCACGAGGGAGTACGTAGGCCCAGAACACCGTATGTTCTGTCGAGTCCTGTCCTTTTCTTTTTCTTTTTCAGACTGACCATTAGCGTAGATAGTTAAACACACCCTTTTTTCCTTATAAACACCAAGCGTGGATCCCGTCGAGTACGACGGACGTGAGGGGTGCTAATACCTTCCCCTTGCGTAACCGACTCCCGAATCCAGGTTTTGGTTGCGATGACCATACCTTTTTCCCGTCTTTGCGAGGTTTACTTCGAGCGTTCCCTTTCCCGTTCTGAGGGATAAATAACGCACGGTGGCGACTCTCCTGTCAAGCCGGCGCCGATTTTCGCAGTAGCGACACACGTCAATTCTACTGTAAGGTATTGTCCGCTTTTAGTGTGAGAACTTTCACAACTTTGTTCTTTAAAAAATACGCCTCATTACATTTAGGTATATGAGTGTTGTATATAAAATATCCTTAGTCTCAACTCTCAAAGAATGTGAGATTAGTTTGATCAGTACAAAACAATTATTTTGATTTACCTTTCTAATAAGGATTAGTTAAATCTTATAAAAAATAATTTTATTGTCTTTTGTAATTCTATATGCCTCGTAAGTTTGCTTTTGTAACCGTAAGTGGAAGACATATCATTATACAACACAAACTTATCTTTTTCTTTTTGAGAATAATTATAACATTTACAATGATAATATCTAATAAACACTATTACACTGAAAATTTCGTGTTCACATTGTTTATTTATATTTTTTAAATAAAAATATCTATTAAACACTCTATCACTCCAACCCAATAATTATATATATTTTTTATTAAATATTTTTGAGTTATTGTTGCACGAGAGTTGAATTCATTATGCATAGAAAAGGAGATACAGGAAGATGAATGTAAAAGTATTTTTTTATGATAACTTTATCTGACTCAATTATAAAGTTCAAAATATCAACTGTAATAATGAAAAACAAATACATCTCATTTGAAATTCCAAATGAAAACACAAGTGAAACAAAAACTAAATGACAATTTTAAATTTGAATTACATTTAATTTAACACCAATCCTTAATTCCTATTCTAAAAATTTCAAAATCAACACAAGTTTCATCTCTCAACTTGATAAATTGCTCAGCCTTGATTGCTTTAGTAAGCACATTTGCTAGTTGTTTTTTAGTATTGCAGTGGACTACCTCAAGCGTTCCATCTTGAACTTGTTTGTGCAAAAAATGATACTTAGTATCTACGTGTTGACTTCTTCCATGTAGCATTAGGTTCTTGGCAAAGTTTATTGCTGACTTGTTATCAATCATCAGCCTAACTGGTGTATCTATTACAAACCTCAATTCCTGCAGCAGGTTGATGAACCAAACAGCTTGACAAGCAGATAATGCAACAACTATCTATTCTGCTTCACATGTTGACAATGCAATTGTCAGCTTCTTCTTGGAGCACCATGAAATGGGATCTCCTAGATACATGAATAGATACCCTGTAGTACTTCTTATGTCAACTTTATCAGCACATCAGTCTGAGTCTGAATAGTATACCAACTCAATATTACCTTTTGCAGCAAATGTAAACATGATACTATAATTTAGTGTTCCTTTTATGTACTTGAGTATCCCGACTGCAGCTTCGTAATGGCACTACATGGGTATGCTCGTGAATATTCTTACTATTTCAACTGCATAACATATGTCAGACCTAGTATTACATAAGTATCTTAGATATCTAACCAACATCTTGAAAACAGTTGCATCTACATCTTCGCTATTAACATTAGCATCTAGCTTATGACATGTTTTTGCAGGTGTGACTGCAGATTTACAGTCCATAAGTTCAAACATTTTCAATAGCTCAACCTCATATTTCAACTGATGCACAATGATTCCCTTTGTGGTATGCATAAATTTCATTCCCAAGAAATATACCATATCACCCATATCAATCATGTCAAAAGCACCCATCAAGACTTTCTTGAACTTGCTCATTTCAATATTACAATTTCCTGTCAACAACATATCATTAACATAAAGACATGCCAATATCATATTTCCATAAGGGGTGTGGTTTACATACACACCCTACTCAAGCTCACACTTATTAAAACCCTATTACTTGAAGGGTTAATCAATCTTCGGATTCCAAGTCCTTGAGGCTTGATTGAACTAATATAATGTTTTGGGTAACCTGTATACCATATACTCCTTATTTTTTATCACAAAGCCAAGAGGTTGTGACACATAAACCTCTTCTACTAATGGAACATTCAAGAAAGGATATTTAACATCTAAGTTCAACAAATACCAACTCCTATTGGTTGCTATAACAATCACTAACCTAATAGTTTCATGCCTAGCTACATGTGCAAATATCTCAAAATAGTATAAAGCATATTTTTGTAAGAATATTCTAGTTATTGACCTTTCTTTTTTCTTGTAAATTGAACCATCTTGCTTTAGCTTGGTCTTGAAACCCCATCTCACACTAATAGCTCTCTTGTTCTTTGGTATTGCAGTCAATTTCCAGGCCTTATTCTTTTCACTTTCTTCAAGTTCCTAATTCATTTCCTTCCTCCACATTCTTTTCCTGAGTGCTTCATTAATGCTTAGGTTCCGCTAAAAGTCTTCCAGTCTTCTTGACATTTGTCTATTTCTTTGTGCCCTGTAGATATGCACTGGTTCACTATTGTCCTCACCTTCTGATTCATATTCAAAATGTTGTTCATCTTATAGTTCACCAACTAGTATTTCATTATGCGATGCTGCCTCATTATCAGTTATTCATGCATCATCATCTCCCATTTCCAATGATGTTACAACACTAGATATGGGTTAAGATTTGCTCAAATACCATGCTTCTAATTCCTTTACCAAAACATCTCTGCTAATTTCAATCTTGCTATTGACAGGATAATAGAGTTTGTAGGCACTTGTGGAGTGGTAACCTGCATGTACCATAATCTTTCTTTTATCATCCAGCTTCCTTCTAGTGCAATTAGGAACATGTTTGAAACATAAGGATCTAAACACATTGAGATGGTAAATACTTTGTCTTCTTCCAGACCATTATTTTCAAGTGGAATCACATTTCTCAGATGCTTTGTTAGGAACCTGTTCAAAATGTATGTTGTAATGGAAATGGCTTCACCCCACAAAGTGTGAGGCAAGTTTTTCTCCTTCAACATACTCCTTGTCATATCAAGCAAAGTTCTATTTCTCCTCTCAACAAGTCCATTGTGTTGTATGGTATATGAAGCTGTCACTTCATGCTTAATCTTGTGTTCTTCATAGAATTCCTTAAATTTATTTGAATTGAATTTTCCTACACCATCAGTCATGAGAATCTTCAACTTTTGACCATTTTGCTTCTCAACCTTTACCTTAAACTTCTTGAATTCAACAAACACTTCATGCTTGGATTTTATGAATGCCATCCACATCATCTATTTGAACTCATCCACAAATGACAGAAAATACCTATTTCCTCCAAGTTGAGGTACCTCAAAGGGTCCACATACACCGGAATGCACTAGACACAAAGCATGAGTGGCTATTGGAGGTCGTTCTGATGTAAAACATTGATTGATTGCTTCTCATGCATACATCACATGATTTTTTTGGTGCCCTAGTTTTGGAATTCCCTGCAATAGGTTTTTTGAGCTTAAATGTCCTAAGTTCCTAAAATTAAAATTCCCTAACCTCCTGTGCCATAGGTTACTTTCTTCTTCAACATATGATATGTTGAGACACTGAGTTTCTGAAACTTCAACATTCACCTTGAGTGTTATATTTCTCTCTAATTCAGACTAGATGATCAACTTCTTGTTCCTTCCATAAAGATTTTGTAGGTTGTCTCCCATAGTCATTGAGTATCCTTTCTCCAGCAATTGACCTACACTTATCAAGTTGCTCTTCATGCCAAGAACAGACCACACATCTTTGATTAACATAGATTTTCCATGCCTCACTTTTACCAGGATATTCCCCATTCCCTCAACAGCTAGATATTAATCATCAACACACTTAATTTTGGTCCTCATGCCTGAGTCAAAATTGATTATCCATTTCTTGTTTCCAGTTATACGGTCGGAGCAGCCTGCGTCTATGTACCACCAATCTACCATTGCTTCAACATCATCTTTTGCACCATCAACAATACAATTTCTTCCTCTAAATCACCTCTAGCTATGTTGACCTTTTTGTTCTTGCTTTCCTTGTTTAACCAACATTCAACGGTAAAGTGACCAAATTTATTGCAACTGTAGAATTAGAACTTTCTCTTATCAAACTTCTCTTTTCCCTTATGAACTTTTTTATGTTTCTTCTAACCTTGATTGGAGAATTCTGACTTCTGGACACCACCATCATTCCTTTTCTTGATTTCCATCCATGCTCATTTCTTGTTCTTCCACTTGAGATTATCACTATTGCTCTTCTTGACCAAAAAAAGCTTTAACAACCTTTTCTTTCAGATTTTCTTTCAGCTAGACGCAATTCTTATGCCTTTAAACTATCTTGTAGCTCTTCAATTCTCATGGTGCTAGTGTCTTTCGAGTGTTATATGGCTACCACAGTATAATCAAATTGAGGAGTAAGTGATCTTAGTACCTTTTCAATGATTACTTTTTTAGAGAGCGTCTCTCGACAAGACTTCATCTCCTTCGTCACCACAAATATTCCTGAGATGTAATCAGACACCTTTTCATTGTTCTTCATGCTGAGATTCTCATATTGCTTGCGTAGAGATTGCAACTTTACTTTCTTCATTGATGCATCACCACCATAGCACCACACAAGTGTATCCCACGACGCCTTCGTCGTTGTTGAATCGGTAATCTTCTCAAACACCTTTGTGTTTACACATTGATGAATGTAAAACAATGATTTCTGGTCTTTCTTCCTTGTTTCACATTGCACATTTCTTTGTGCTTCTGTTGCATTTTCTGTAACTGGTGTCCAGCCATCAATGATGAGCTCAAGCACATCTTGAGTGCCAAACAACACACGTATTTGAATCGACTACCGATTCTAATTCTTTCCGTCAAATACTGGAAGCTCTATATTTAAGTCACTGTTTCCGCCGTTCATCTTCGTTCTTGTGCAAATCGCTCAATTCTCACCAACACTCGTGTTTTCCTTTAAATTGAAAATCGGAACTCTAGATGTCCAATTTTTTGTAATTCAAATGATGAACATCATTGTTGCACAAGAGCCGAACTGATTATGCGGAGAAAAGGAGATACAAGAAGATGAATGTAAAAGCAACTTTTTATTGATATCTTTCTCTGACTCAATTATAAAGTTCATATTACAGTTAATAAGATATTAGTTGTATTAATGTCAACCAAATACATCCCAAATAAAATGCCAAATGAAAATTTAGGTAAAATGTGAATTAAATGACAATTTTGAATTTAAATTTCATTTAACAAAATAATAATTTTATAATTTGTATTTTAAAAATAATTTATTTATTAAACCATAATTATCCCAATTTATAAATAATAACTTTATGTCATGATTACAAGCCTCACAAGTAAGGAGTTCAAGTCTTTATATAAATGATAATAACTATATGCATTGAGTTTTTTTTTTCTTCCAATAAGATGTCTAATCTAATGGGTTGAAATCTCTATTAAAGATGTTCTTAGTAAGATTAAAATGAAAACTATGTTACATTTCAAATTTAATTAATTGAGCTTTGAACTTAATCATGCATTAAACTTGATTAGCACTAATATGGGGACCTCAATAAGTAAATGGACCTTGTTTTTCCTCCTAATGAACTAAAATAATAAATAATTAGGTAGATTAGATTAATTAACTTTGCAAGTGCATGTGTCAGATCTTCCATTTGATTAACAAGAATAAATTAAGGCCATACAAACACCTAACCTTTTGCTAAAGGCAAAAAAGTTGGCAGCGAAAACACTAATTATATATGTTTAAATTATATAAGGCTTATTTTTGTTGACTAGTTGATTCATTCTACTAAATTTTTGTTTAGATGTTGCTTATGATTGCAATGGTTAGGCACTTAAATTTAATAATATATTAAACTAGTGTTTAAAGAGATTCTTCAAATTTTCTTTAAGACTAACAAATATTCAAATAAATATTTATTGAAAAGAGAATAATATGGTAACTTAAATTTTGAATATAAAATTTTGCATAAATTGTTCTCTCAATCAAACCTTTATATTATAATTACCTTAAATTATAATTAGGGGTGCTAAATGAATTGGTTTGGTCCAATCTCCTTTGTATGATGGATGAATTTCTTACCACATCTTAGATGTTTCTAATGCATCATATGTCTTTTTGATTTAGGAGATAAATCTTCGAACGCACCGTAACACATACTCATCAAATGTCATTTTGAGATATGCCCAATTTTTTATTTAATTTATTTCAGAGACACGTCTTCCAAATAATTTCGTAATTGCATCTCCGGAGGCACACCAGAAAAAAGATTCAACAAAAAAGTTATTTTTCAAAATAAAATTGACATTCATAACATAAAATGAGCATTACAATGATGATTTTAACATAAAATTAAATATTACATTTCAATATCCTGGTGGACGCTTGCACATCTTCAAAATATTTTCGACTGATCTTTGTAGCGTCGCTTCCAACTCGAGCGAAACTTTTTCTTCAAAATCGAAATACGTATCCCACATAGCCCTAACACCTGCTTGCGCCTTGAGCTCAAATTGACTGAACTCAATCTTTCCTCTGTTGTCAATAGACGGTGATCAGTACTCGAGCTTCACAATCTTTTTATTGTCTTTGTAAGGTAGAGGATGGTTGATTTGGTCTTTGATATCTTCAAGGGAGATGAAGCCAGTGAGCTTGAACGTTAGGCCGAGTGTAGAGAAGGACACATTCGCAACATACCAATTGATGTTTATTTGTGATATTTGAGATATTTTGAGGCTGTGTGAAATATAACATTAGAGCGCATAAATTTATAGAAGTCATAGATCAATTTGAACCACTCATTAATTGTAATATTGATTCCGAAGATATCTCCGGAACCGCACCTTATTATCTTGTTCCAGAGATACATCTCTGGAACTTGTCCTGAACCAGTTTCAAAACAGAACCATATAACATAACCTTTTTTTTCAGTGACAAGATAACACGTGTTAATATGAGGAAGATAAAAAAAAAGCTTAAAGACAAAATATGAACAAAAGGTGAATGTATAACACTTCATTTATATTGAGACACAATTACATACAATTACTTGTCTAGTTAAACAAGAAATTAAAAGGAATCGAAACATGTTTCGTCGGTTAAATCTATAGATAGTACCCCCTTGGACTTTTGTGCATTTGATTCTTTGTCAATTTTGTTAAATCTCTCAAATTCTTGCATCCTTTCCACAAAATGATCCGGCCATATCTTGGCTTTTATGGTTGAATAAGGCGTCCACTCCGGTGATGTAAGTGGTATAGGGCATCCCAGTTTTAAGTAAAATTGAACAAAATTACTTGATTTTGAAAGCCGTACAATACACATGATACGATCATTTGGATTTTGGGGTGGGGCGAAGCGCTATGGAAAAAAGATTTCCGAAAAACCGCAGCATGTCAGGTCAAAAAACATTATATCATACGCACATGCTATTAGGTGACCCTTATTAGGGAAGCACGTTCATTTTTTCTTTGGTGCCAGAACGCTCAAGCAAGGAATAAGAGACTCATAAACTGCATCAAATTTTTCTTTCCTTCCGTACAACCACTTGTACGATTCTTTATGTGTCTTCAAATCTTGGATAAGTTGTTGTCGGACAAGTGTATTACTATCTTCTCCTTTACTAAGTAAAGCTGAAACAGCTCGGTAACTGCAATTACCGTCCCCCACAATATTGATGACCTGCTAGATATATTTATGTATAAAAACCAGCATCTCGTTAATGAATAGAACATTCAGTGGATGCGGCGTCGAAAGTGGTTTTCTAATGCAGGCTCCTTTCACAACACTTTTTTTAGACTTTAGAGCTGGTGGGTTAGAAAAACCTTTGTCAGTGTGTTCAAAATATGAAGGAGACCGTGTAGTCGAGTTGTCATTTGGTGTAGGCTTCATTTTCTTCGGAGCACCTTTTATTTTTACCTTGAGAAGGCAGTTTTATGTCGATGGTTTCCGGATATGCTATCTTCCTCAATTGTTCTTTGATGTGGAGTTTCATGTTGTCATTGGCCTTAAAAAATATCTCTTGTATCACTTCTTTTCAATCAAAATAGAGATGCTCAATTTACCGTCATCCATGCATCCACCATCATCATCAAACCTAAGTCTCTTCCAATGAGTGCAACCCTCAACCATACTTATTGGTTCATCGAGTTTCATTTTTTAGCAATAACACAAGCAAATGTAAGACCATATGTTTTAACAATTGTGCATCCACATTTTGTGCTATCGGAGCCTACATTTTCAGCTTGTTTAGCCTCGTGAAAATGTAGTTCAAACTCGCCCAAGAAATGTTAGCAACCAATTGATAATATAAAATATTGTCTTTAAATCTATATTCCAAAATCATGATGCTCCGACCAAATGTTGTTTGTATCTCATTATGCTGGTTTTGAATAATGTGGTTCATGAAGTCATAGTCTCTACACAAATACCCCTTATTATTTACTAAACAATTTTTCAAAGGTGTCTAACATTATCAATCCACGCACAAACAATCTTCTCATTCACCTGGTCAAGAATTTTGCTTTCAACATATTTCAACAAATCTGGATACTTTTCACACACTTTCCTGAAATGAATAACAAAATTGACATATAATTCTTTTGTGGAAGAATTTATTATACGATTTCATGCATCCATTATTTTTTCCACAACCACACCCGCCTTCGCCAATTTTCCACCTTCATACTCTATTTGTCTCGTCCCTACCACAGGTTTAACCTGACTTCTCACATTCTTTGTTATGTGATATTTACAAAGTAATGCATAAAAATAAGGAAATACCTTTGCAACCAAATTCATCAATGCGGTATCACGGTCAGTAACAATCGCTTTAGGCATCTCACCTTACCTTCAAAAGTGGCCGACACACCTCTAAAGCCCAAGCAAAATTATATTATTTTTCACACTCAAGAAATGCAAAACCAACAGAATATGTCTTATCAATTATGGTGACACCAACCATCTCAAATAATGGAATTTTATACTTGTTGTTCTTGTAAGTTGAATCAAGTATGAGCACCGTAGGAAATATGTTGAAAATCTTTATGGAATCAAGATTAGTCCAAAAAATATCTCTAACCGTAACTCCATCATCGCACGTTCGGTACCTAGACACGTAAATGTTATCATCCAAAAGTTTCAAGAGTTGTTGCATCTTAGTTCTATCCTCCCTAAGCGCCTTGTTAGTGAGGTACCGAATATTATACACTTGTTTGATATTTGATATTTTGGGCCACTTCCGTTTCAATGTTGCAAGTATATTTTTCGGTTGAACAAGATTCAAGGTCATGTTAGCAATACATTCCTTCTCTTCCGACTTGAGTGGACAGAAAGTAGGATGACTGACTAATTTTAAACATAGATCATGGTTATGCAAACCACATATCACATTAAATGTCCAATTTTGTTTGCCAACATGTAACCACGAATCTTAAACAAACACTCACATTTTCTTGTACGAGTGTCGTCTCTTTTAAAAATCCAAAGAGGATTTTGATATTTCGTGCTTCCTTTGTACGTCATTGTCAAAAATGCACATCTTCTATCCGAACCAATTATCGGACCTTTCGATAACCACACCGAATCCAAGTTTTGAGGCCTCCATACGAATCTATTCAACCATTTGATCACGAGTTTCAAACTCTTGTTTGTTTTTAAAGTCGTTTCTAACATCTATCGCCTTCACAAAAACACCTTGAACATTCAGAGAAACAACCACACCTTAGATAAAATTGGAAGAAAAAGTAACAAGTTAAAAATTATAAAATCCAACAGCTACTTCAAATAGTTTTTGAGAAAAAGTCATAAGTTAATAAAAGAGCTAAAAGTTTAAAAAAAAACTAGTGAAAAAGTTTGTTATAAAATATATATTAGTTGTTAGAGTTAATTGTATTAGTTGTTATTATATCTAGCTATATGTAATAATTAATTAATAAATTTGGTTATAAATTAGTTAAAATTTGTTAGTTGATTATATTCACTACAAAGTATATCCAATATTTTTTCATGAAAATATTAAACTATATTTGGCAACTAGCACCTATCCTTATAATTAGATAAATCTGATTTTATTTTGATTTTTAGTTATTTACAACTATATTGTAATTAAGCTCTTTCATATAGCAGTAATTAGTTATAATATCATAAGCACAATTTTAACCCTTTTGTTATATTGCCTTTCAACCATAGCAAAAAAAATTGTCAAGGTTTTTGATACTTATTTCTTATTAACTAACAAAGAAATTCACACTGCACGTGAGAAATCATCTACAATAGTAAAGAAATATGAAGCGCCACAAGAAGAAGAAGTTATATACGCTCCCCATAAATCACAATGTATTAAATCAAATGTATTAAAAGCTAAATCACAATGTATTAAATCAAATGTATTAGAAGCTTTATGATTACCTAAAGGAAATGTTTCCCTAGTTTTCTTAGCTCTTTGGCATGTATCATAAACTTCATTTTGTAACTCACTAATTCTACTCCCATTACAATTAGAGACTAACTGAGTAGTTTTCCAAGATGGATGTCCCAAGCACTTGTGTCGTACGTCAAGTTGATTCATCCCTTAAACTCTACAAGCCTTCACCTTTGAAACTTCCCTGAAGAAGTAAAGTCCATCCTTTCGTTCACCCACACCAATCAGCATCTTCAAAGTGTGATCCTGTATAGCACACAAATGAGCAGTAAAATGGATGTTACAATTGAATTCATCTAACAATTATGAAATAGAGATTAAGCTGCAATTCAATTCGGGAACATAAAGCACATTTTCAAGTCTTATACCATCAATGAGCTTTATTGTTCCTTCCTTAGTAGATGTGGTAGTGTGACCATTAGGTAGACCAACAGGAAATCCAATTACTTCTCTTACATCACATAAGAATTGTAAGTTTTCGATCATATGATTAGATGCCCCACTATCGAGGATCCAAGAATCAAGTTTAGTCTTACCAGTCATGCCTTCATTTGGAGTCACCTTCGAGCTGTTGAGGATTTCTACCAAAGTTTTCCACTGCTCCTTGCTTAATCCTGTCATGTTGGAATTTGTTGAATCTCTATCAACGTTAGATCCCAAGTTCTGAACTACATGAGCACGCACTGGACCTTTTTGTGCAAGTCCGCTGTTTGACTTGTTACCTCCAGATCTGTTTTGACCTCTTCCCCGTCCTCCTGCATTTTCATCATTTCTAGGACGTTCACCCCACCATTATGGGTATCCAATCAGCAAGAAAGAACCTGCTTCATCATTACCAGCTTTGTTACAATGACACAGAAAGATTTGTTTTTCATATCTCGCCCTTTCATCATTGCGTTTGCTTGAACAACCAAGGCCATAACTTATGTTCTTTCAACGTTACCTCGTGTAACGATCCTTATTCTTTCTTCTTGTACTAGGATAGAGTACGTCTTATTTAAAGATGGAATAGGATCTGTAGCTAGCAAATATGAACGAATTATTCCATACAATTCATCATCTAGGCCCATAAAAAATGTGTGACTTCTTTCCTCTTCGATATGCCTTTCCAATTTTTTCAGCCATAGCACCTGCTAGGTTTAGGGTTTCCTGGCTCTAATACCATGTGTTAAGAAACGCGGTTGGACCTAACTCAACCCTACAAAACCGGCTAGTAGAGTGAGGATTGCCCCCACTTATAAACACATGTTCATGCCATATATTGTCCGATGTGGGACTCTTAACACACCCCCTCACGCTCAGGACTGGACAACTGAAGTGCGGAAATAAATGGCGGGTGGCCCAATAGCGGAAACCATAGAAGGTGGTCCACCGGATCTTAAACGAGGCTCTGATACCATGTTAAAAAACGTGGTTTGACCTAACTCAACCCTACAAAAACGGCTGGTAGAGTGAGGATTGCCCCTCACTTATAAACACATGTTCATGCCATATATTATCCGATGTAGGACTCTTAACACCATGTAAAAAATTGGTTTGGTTGATGTATTTCTCAAAGCAACTGATCTTTATATACAAACATGACACTTACCATTTCTCATTAAATTGAGTCTATGATATTATAATACAACTGTAAATAAATTAAAAACAAAACATAATCAAATTTGTCTAATTATAAAGATAGGTGCTAGTTATCAAATATAGCTTAATATATCACATATTCATTGTAACAGTTATTTGGTTTGAAGAAACTTGAATTTTAAATAATTAAAAGAACCAAAATCAACTATCTTAAATAAGAAAATAAGCTTCAACAACACATAATTTGGTTTGCAGGTAGTCACAACTCCACGTATATATGAAGACACTTTTGCAATCTCTAGTGTCTAACAAGTGCTTTTCAAAGAAGAAAAAAAAGATTATTCTAGTCAAACTCTGTTTTCAAAGTCTTTAAACCATAAAGAAGTAAACTTATAGATGTTTGAATCTCAAACGGAAGATTTTAGTATGCACGAATACTCTGAAAGAGAAGGCTTCAATATTTTCCTTTTGTCAAATAGAGAATTAAAGGATGGAAATTACTTTTGCTTAATTAGTCTAAGAAAGTAAATCAGTCACCCTCAAACATTTATTTGAAAATATAGTTTAGTAAATAATTTTTTTTATAACATTTTTGTTTTGTAAAAATAAAATTATTATTTATAATTTAAAAATATGATAGATAAAGTTGTCAAATGAGTCTGTCTAGTTTAATCCTTTTTGTCCAGATAAACCAATTCATTTATGAGTTAGAATAAATCGACCCGATTATTTTATAGACTATTAAAGTTGAGC